>OVAU01004166.1:0-10357 GCA_900406315.1 Biscutella laevigata subsp. laevigata | reverse complement strand
ATATATATATATATATATATATATATATATATAGATTTTGAGCTTCCATTGATTTCTATTGAGAAAGAGAGAATGCATACATATATTACGTGTCGATTTCAGTAGGATTGAAAGAAATATGATACTTTGGTTGTCGCTTTACTTGGTCCAACAAGCAACCTCTAAACCCTATTGCTCGTAAGTTGGATAAAGCAATGTGCAACGATTCATGGATTTCTACTTTTCCTTTGGTTATAGCTGTATTTGATCCTCCTGCCCCATCAGATCACTCTCCCTGCTTGATTTCTTTCTCGACCACTAATCTGCATCGCAATTTCCATTCAAATACTTTAATTTCATGGCTTCTCATCCAAGTTTTAAAGACTCCCTTCTGGAATGCTGGAATGATATTTCTCATGTTGGTTGTGACATGGAGATTTTGTATTTGAGGCTCTCGGCCGCCAAGGTTTGTTGCAGAACTATTAACCGAACACATTTTTCCAACATTCATCTTCGACATAAGGAAGCGTTGGAGAAGTTGCTATCAGTCCAGTCGAGAGTTCTTTCTACTCCTACTCAGGCATTGTTTCAAGAGGAAAAAGAGACGCATGAGTCTTATAATCACTAGGAAGAAGTGTACCAAAATTTCTATAAGCAAAAATCTAGGCCAAGTGGTTACAACATGGGGATTTAAATTCCAGAGTTTTTCACAACTCGGTCAAGTCAAGTACAACTTTCAACGCTATTCATTACCTTCGCAACCAAGCCGGGGATAGGGTTTCAGATTATGATCAGCTTCGGGTAATGGTTACTGAGTACTACACGGGAATTATGGGTTCTCCTAACCCTGAGGTCAATCCTTTCTCGATCGAGTACTGCAGTATATTGGCTACTTTTCGATGCACTGCCAGCTTAGCTTCTCAGCTTACGACCATCCCTTCACCTATAGAGATCGAAGCGGCTATATTTGCTCTTCCGCGGAACAAAGCTCCTGGTCCTGACGGGTTTCCGGTTGAATTCTATATTACTTCATGGGATCTTGTTGGAGTATATTTCACTAAAGCAGTCAGGGAATTCTTCACTACTTCTCGAATGCTTAGACGTTGTAACACCACGACTATTGCTCTGATTCCTAAGGTTATTGGAGCAGACAAGATCTCTGAGTTTTGCCCTATCTCATGTTGTAATACAGTTTACAAAGTCATCTCTCACCTTTTGGCAGCAAGGATTAAGCTCTTTCTAGACTCAGCGGTACAACATTCTCAGGTGGGTTTTGTAGAAGGGCGTGTCTTGGGTGAGAATGTCCTTCTCGCGTCAGAGCTTGTTTCGGACTTTCACAAGCCAGGTGTTGTCTCGCGCGGCTGTCTTCAAGTGGATTTAACCAAGGCATATGATAGTCTAAGTTGGGATTTCTTGACCAATCTGCTTCACGCCATTGACCTTCCTCATATATTCATTAATTGGGTTTTCCAGTGTATTTCGACTCCCTCCTACTCAGTGGCTCTTAATGGCGAGCTTGTCGGTTTCTTTCCCGGGAAGAAGGGTCTCCGACAGGGGGATCTTATGTCCTCGGCGCTGTTTGTTTCGGCTATGGATATTTTGTCCAAATCTTTGGATAAGACGGCTATCGACGGTGTGTTTCAGTGTCACCCAATGGGTCGGGACCCTCTTGTTACTCATTTGAGTTTTGCGGATGATGTGCTAATTTTCTTTGGTGGGGATTCAGGTTCTCTTGATGTTATTCTACATATCTTGGACGTTTTTTACTATGGATTAGGTCTCAGATTAAATATGGCCAAGTCATTTCCCTTCTTGGATGGAAACAACCAGTCTTTGTGTTCTCAGTTGGCGGGTCAGTTTGGGTTAAACCATGGTGCTCTCCCTGTTCGCTATCTCGGCCTCCCTCTTTCCCTGCATAAGCTTCGAGCGGAAGATTACCAGCCTTTAATCGACAGAGTTCGTCTTCGTATTACATCTTGGATTGCACGTCAACTTTCGTTTGCGGGGCGTCTCCAATTGATTAGATATGTACTTCTTAGAATTGTTAATTTCTGGTCTTCAACATTCCCATTACCGCGTCGGTGTCTGCTGGAAATTGAGAGGCTATGTGCTTCTTTCCTTTGGAGCGGTCTACCAGATTCTGGGCACTCGGCTAAGGTTTCATGGAACACAGTTTGCACTCCCAAGATTAATGGCGGTTTGGGATTATCAAGATTGAGAAACTAACAAGATTTTCAACCTCAAGTTGATTTGGCTTTTGTTTTCCAAGTCAGGTTCGTTATGGGTGGTGTGGGTCTGGAAGCATTTAGTTCGTGGTCGAATATTTTGGGATTTAGACCATCAAGGTCGAGGGAGTTGGGTGTGGAAGAAACTCCTTCAGTCTCGTTCAATAGCCAGACCTTTTCTGTTCTGTCAACTTGGCTCTGGTGACATCGCTTTATTCTGGCACGATGATTGGACGGTTTGGGTCCTTTATCCCGAATCATTGGACCCAACGGTCCTAGAGTTCTCGACATCAGCAAGTTTGCAATTGTGGCAGAGGCTTCTTTGGTGGGTTCGTGGCTAAATCCGGCAAGAAGACATCCACTTTATCGAAAACTAAGAGGCTGCTTGCCTTCATTGCCTATCCTAAGTTCGAATGTCTTGGACTCCTTCCTTTGGCGCCCCTCCCCGTCTTCTTCACCAGGTGCTTTCTCTTCCTCTTCTACTCGTCTACCCTTATCTCCTCGTTTGCCATTAGCTCCTTGGTTCAAGGTTGTTTGGTTCCGTAATAGTGTCCCAAAACACTCTTTCATTTTTTGGCTTCTTATGAGAGATAGACTAGCTACNCCCCCCCCCCCCCACTTGTCTTCTTTGTAATGCTGCAAATGAAACTAAGTCCCATTTATTCTTAATTGCGAGTTTGTGAAAGATATTTGGCCTACTTTTTTTCTTCATCCATCTTTGTCTCCACCTGCAGGTCTCGGTCGGATTATTTATTGGGTGTTGAGCACGTTTCAAATCGGAGCTTTGAGGGAGATATGTTTGCTCATCTTGCAAGCGGTCGTTTACTTCGTTTGGCAAGAGCGGAATGGGAGGCTTCTTCATAGACCGCCGAATACAGCTCTTCAGCTAACCAGATAGATTAAGCAACTTATCAAAGCCAAGCTTTTGATTATGGAAAAAGTAGCAAGATCCTCCCCCACTACCTCCTCCTCTGCTATTTATCTTCTCACATGGTTTCAGTATGTTGATTATCACTAGTCCTCCTCCGAGACTGTTGATATCAAGCATTCCTATAACCTTTTGTTTATCTCTTATGCTATAGTCGAGCATTTTTGGTCTTTGACCCCTCTACCTCCTCCCCTTACTCTCGCCTGTAAGGTGTAGGAAACTTGCTTCTGTAATCTGTTTCTACATAAATGGAAGTTTTAAAAATCGAACATATCAAATCTAATCCAAACTGAATATCTCAATATTAGAATTATATAAATCGAAAATTGGAGAAATATCGTTAAGTTTAACGATTAATCTATAGCACGATTTATTAGGTGAGAACTTTGATTTCTTTTTTTTCTTTTTTAAATAATAATATATTGATACCAAAAGGTGTTACAAAGGGAACAAGCAATACAGACAAGCAAAAGGAGGAGGTATAAAGTACATAAGCCTCAGAGGAGACTGAAAGCTAATGTGAGAAATACCTAAACCAAAGGGCTAAAAAGGAACTACCCAAAGCTGTAGGCCCATTTAACTTATCCAACCCAAGAAGCTTTGCTCGAATATGGGAATTGATCTCCCGAATAATGACTGCAGGAGACTTAGAGCTCCCTCCGTGAACCCTGGAGTTTCTCTCCTTCCAAAGTTCGTACACCACAGACTGAAGTAAAATCAAGCAAATGGTGTTAAGCTTAGGCTGAGGCGAAACATCCTTTACCCATTGAACTATGGCATTGAAATGCTGTGGCGGAGTGAGATAGGCGGCGGAAAAAGGATGTCCACACACGATTAGAGACCGAGCATTCAAAAAACAAATGAGATTGTGTTTCAGCCAAAGAAGAGCACAAGGGGCAGATGAGAGGCACGTTCAAACCCCAAGCATTGAGTCGATCGCGAGTCGGAAGCCTTCTATGAAGAAGAATCCACCGCATAAACGCATGCTTGGGAGTGCGCTGAGGAAACCAAACAGAAGGAGACCACCATACTGATGGTTGGGCTGGAAACATAGAATCCCAAGTCTTAGATGCAGAGAAATCACCTAGTGGAGAGTTTGGAGAAGTCCTCCAAAGCACATGATCCGATTCAGCCATATGTAATGTTGGGAGAATAGGAAAGCATGCTCTCATGAGTGAGCAAATAGGATGACGGCGAGGGGGGACAGTCCAGTTAACGTTCTGAAAAGCTTGTGCAACCGTTGCGTTCTTCGGAATACCTAGAACCCTCGGTCCGTTTGCACCAGTTAAGTTGATGAGAGGACCGTAGTTAGACCAGTTATCATGCCAAAAGGAGTTAGACATACCATTTCCTAATTTTGTGACAAGGAACTCACGGACGCCACTCCTCTCCCTTAGCATTCTGCGCCAAACCCAGCTTCCTTCTCCCTGAATCTGAAGAATCCAGAATTGTCGATCCCTTATCAGGTTAGCTTTAATCCAAACCACCCATAATGACCCTGATTTTGTGAACAAAAGTCAAATCAATTTGTAAACAAACACTGTACTCCAAGGACACAAACTTCGAAGACCTAGTCCTCCATTGACTTTAGGGGAACTAATTGTTTCCCAAGCAATCTTAGCACCTGTACCGGAATCAGCATTACCATTCCAAAGAAAGGCAGAGAACATCTTATTTATAAGAATGTATGACATACAAAAAAACAAATTATAAATCGAAAATATCTAATAAACAATATTTGAGTTTTTAGTTAGAGTTCTTTCATTGCATTAATTAAACATACGAACTAACTCGAATCTCAAGTTTAATTTAGTTATAATTGAGAAACGCGCATAGTACAAACGGTTTTGCATGTGTCTTCGGTTCTTATATGTCGAGGATTCAACCCTCAGTTTCAACATGAATTTTAATACAGAATTCATGAGAAAAACAAAGAAAGCAGAATACATGGTATAAAGTTTTAACATGTTACAAAAAAAAACATGAATTTTAATATGACGAATAGGACCCGCATGCAATCCACAAATAGTCTATAACCTACATTTAAAAGAAAATTAGTTATAATTATAGAGTCACTTTGTCAAGAAAAAACATATATGAAAAAAACGAAACTGATATATATTAAAAAGATAATATCTTTTTAAAAAAACACACCTAAAATCATAGTATATTCTACTATTTAGATTTGGTTTTCGCGCTCGTTAATTAAAAACTTATGACAACTTGATCGAATATGAATATATTGACAACAATATTCTTACTGTTTATTTGCTTTTTTTTTTTTTTAATTCCCCAAAATTAAAGGCATCTAGCTTTTTTATTTCCCCTTTTTTCCTTTTCGTTTATTTTATCATCAACATGACGAAAACAATTTAACTCTACTTTATTTCATCTATGCTTTTCTATTTATTTTAAATAAAAACATGGAATAGGATTTTCATTACTAAAAGTCTCAAACATTTCAAAGTTGTAGCAATATAATTTATATATACTAGTTAACTTACGAATTTTGGGTTACTTTTTAAAATTTGAAATATATATACAAAATATGGTTAACATTTTTCTTGTTTCGAGTTAAACAAATATCAACTAAATTTAACAGGATTACCAAAAAAACAAATATCAACTTGTGTGTGCACTAATAGTGTGAAATGTGAAGACAATGTTCTTTCTTGCGATATTCGTTTTTCTTGGAGACAAAGATTCCCACCATATACAAGGAGTTTGGGGTCTCATCAAGTGTCTCTTATAAAGTTAGTGTAAATATTTAATATTTAAACTATAAAATTTCATATCTCAAAGATCATAAAAAGATGAGGCTAAACTCAAGTTTAACACAAATTAAACTTTCCCTTATCATAGTTGGTTGTCCTTTTTTTCTTCAAAGGATTTTTATATAAATAAACAAGGTTTATCAAAGTTTAAACCGAAAATTAAAAGGATAATTAAGCTAATAAAGAGTAAAGGTTGGTGAGATGAAAGCAGAAATATGTAACGAAACAAGCTTGATGTCAATTGTTAAGAACGTCTTGATCGTCTAAGGCTAACAAATATTTGTACACCTGTACTAGCGAGTTGATCCAACGAGTAACAATAGACATGATCATAACTCTAAAAACTTCGGGTTGCAACCTTTTCGAACCCGATAAATGTTTTCGAGGCATGAGATGAACCCCACAACAAGAAAACCCAAATAGAAACTAAGTCTAAAAGTAATTATGAACTAGCTCCAGATACCCATCAAACAAATAGAACATAAATGCTAAAGACATGTCCAAAAATAGTCTAAACACAAACGAAACTAAGCACAAAACTAAGCAACCAAACATAACACACATGCATTAAGATAATTTGAGACAGTAAAGAAACATAACCTGACCCATTAGAAACTAGAAAAAGATACGAGCAATACAACAATCGCGCCAAAAGCCGGAAATAGGGGAAACCACTGAAGATAGACTGATATTAGGACTGAACTTTGTAATAGCCTATATTGCAAACAATCATTGTATCAAATCCTTTTGTTCATAAATAAAGAATCAGTTTATCTTATTTCGTCTCTTGACTAAGTAATTATCTAAGAACTCCGAAAAAACTAAGTAAAACAAACTAAGGCTAAAAACGGGTGAAATGACTAAGTGGATTGACCGTGGAATGACCTCACAGACTTAAAGTCTGGGATGGGTTATTTCAGACGTCGAGGAGACCGCCGGTTGAGAAGGGGAGAGATCAACAAGAGAGGCGGCTAAGTTTTCTATGAGAGAGGAAAGAGCGTTTGGATTAGATGATTTGAGGTTAACATGATTAATACGATTACAATAAATTATTTCTGAATAATGAAACTAAAATAAAAATGGACTAATTAAACTAGTTGGGGCAAAATCCAAACTTTATTTTCGGTAAACATGGTAGAAAATAACACTGTAAAATAAATTTCAAACATATAATTTTTATGAGTATCTTACCATCAAAGTATGTCCTAGCAATTACTATAGTTATGTAAAATAAGTTTTGAATGAAAATTGTGGATAAGATAATTATATAAAATTATATTTCAACATTTTTTGCATAAAAACTCCTAAAACAAATTGCCATATTTTTAGGGGAATTTTTTCATCTAGCACATTTATAATCACAGAATTTATGTTTTCATATAAATTTTTACGTTTGAGTTTATAAAAGCGATATAGATTGGACAACGTAACCAAAATATTGTGTCCTCGAAAGAGAAGAGTTGTCTCGACTTTAAACACAAAAATGGATACAAAACCATATTACATATTCTAGACTCTGACCCATAAAGGAGAAGCACTTATTGCCCAACTGGTAAAGACGTGGTCGTCACTCTTCACTAGGTAGCGAGTTCGACTCACATCAGCTACAGTTTGCAGCTTAAACGATCAATGTGACTGGTTTGTTGCCCACAAATGACGAGTGAAACCTGCTTGTGACCCACATTTAGAAAAAATAAAAATATGAAAAAGAATGACCCATAAAGAATATAAGTTTTGATATAAAACTCCATGTTTTAATCGAAAAAAAATAATTTATAGAAACTTATATGGCTTACTTCATTTTTTAACACAAACATAAACATAGTGTAATTTGCATTATATAGTTTTCCTTGGGGATCGAATGCTCATAGCTTTTGGGATTTTAGTGTGGGTGTTTGTTTAGGTCGCGGTCTGGATCCTTTCCTTGTAATGTTGAACTCCCTACTTAAAGGGAAACTACGTTTCTCTAGTTCCGTCTGGAACGGGAATCTTCCCTCGTTATCTTTCGAAATTCTCAGATATCTTACTTAGAGGGTTTCTCCACCTAACCTGAGGATTTGGTGGCATCAAGAAGACGAAGTCGAATATGGCCGCGAGACACTCGGTTGCGGTTATTTCCTTTTATCATATGAGTGAGAAGGTAGCTAGGCATATCCATGTGGCCGCCAGGCCCACACGATCATTAGATTCAATCCTAATTAGTTAGATTCAAGTCTTCAAAGGTTAGAGCTAAGTTTTTGTGGGTTAGATCCATTTTTCGCGGGTTAGATCCGTGTTTCTGGTGATAAACTTCGTTTTTATAGGTTTTCAATCATCCTTGTTGATCACCTTTGTATAGTTTATGTTGCATTTAGAGTCTTTTATGATTGCATTTGTGCATATTTTGCATTTCAAGTGATTGGAGAGGACTTAGCCAAGAAAGGGGACCATTTAGGACCAAGAAGATTAAGAATCAACAAGATTTGCAGCTGGATCGGGCAACTGGATCGGGCAGATTTGCCCGATCCAGACAGAAAGAAAATCCAATCTTGGATCGGGCAATTGGATCGGCCAAGCCTGGCTGATCCAGACAGCAAAAATTGCATTTTTCTTGATCGATGGCCAGGATCGACCAGACTTGGCCAATCCAGACATGCAAAGTTGAGATTTTTCTGGATCGATGGCCACGAACGGGCAGAGTTGGCCGATCCAGTCCAGAAAAAGGGCAAAAACGAGTTTTGCCTTCTTTTTCTCCTCCCTATAAGTACCCTAAACCTTGTTTTTGGAGAAAAACCATCTTGGGTGGCCTCCATCATCCTTGATCACCTCTTTCTCTTTTTTTAGGTTTTGTTCTTAGATCTTGTAAATATTTTGTGGATCTTTGTTAATCTAAGTTTTTATTGCATTTTCCCCTTCTTTCTCTTTTGATTTCTTGCTTTTAATCTTAAGTTTCATGTTGATATTCTAGATCTAATGCTTTAATTTAAGTTTATCTTTGATTTTTTATTCCATCTTTCTTTATTTCTTGTTTTGATCAANTTTTCCCCTTCTTTCTCTTTTGATTTCTTGCTTTTAATCTTAAGTTTCATGTTGATATTCTAGATCTAATGCTTTAATTTAAGTTTATCTTTGATTTTTTATTCCATCTTTCTTTATTTCTTGTTTTGATCAAGTTAAGGCACATTTCCTTCATAGGATCTTGTGTTTTCTTCATGATTTGTGAATAGTCATTTTGCTAGGTGAATGATTAGGCAAGATTAGAGTGATTAGGGTTTGAGCATAGATGTTCAGGGCTTAGAATCAAAAGTATCTTGTTCAATAAGATGCTCTTTTAAGGCTAGATTGAGTTTTGACAAATTTGATCTAGATCTAAAGAAGACTTCTAAGCCTGAGAGGTGCTATTAGTTCTTTAGTTCATGTCTTATTGTTGCTTAAGAATAAAATTTCAAGAGATTGAGCTGTTGTTCTTGAGTGGTTGTATTGGAGATTCGTTAATGATTCTTAATATGTCTTCAATTAGCAAGAGATTGTGATTGTTGCATGTTAGGATAGGGATTTCTGCCACGAGGGTGGATTAATCCAGATTAGAAATCCCTAGACCTGAGATTGTCTGAAAAGTTGAAATTAAGCATCTAGACTTAGGACTAATCACCTGAAATTAACTGCCTGGTTATTCGCCTAGTTATTTTTAAGTTTATGGATCTAGGGTTGATGAAGACTTAGATTTATTGTTTTTGATGTTTTGTGCTTAATCTTTCATATATCTTCACTTGATTGGTGTGTTTAATGCTAGATGGGACTTTGCTAACCTCATCTTGATCTTAGGTAGATTATTGCCCGAGATGTGCTTGATAAAATGCTTGAATGAACTGATCTTGTGCTAAATGATGCATATTCAAGAGATTATTTTAGGTTTGTTTAGTAGTTGCATAGACTAGATCTTTAATGCTTCTTATTTATGCATCTGGCCACGAGAGTGTGCGTTGCATGATTAGGATATGGGTTAATGCCACAAGAGTGGATTAGCCTAAATTGGATAGATCTTAGACTAAGGATATGCTTTATTGTTGAATTGACCTTCAATTGCATGAAATCGACTGCCTGATTCGTTGTCCTGGTTCATAAGCTTATCTTTCTTATCGTTTCAAGTCTTTTTTAGTTTCATTTGCTTTTCTATTCTTTTCATTTCCTTGCTTTTTTCTCTTTTATGATTAATAGGACTGTTAGTGGCAGACAACCCTTATTCGGACTTAGACTAAACAGATTCTCTAGAGTCCTAGAACGTGAATCCATCCTGAATTGGTTCGACATTTAAACCACATATACTACATTCGATTGACATAGTGTAAAACATCTTTATCAAACTGGCGTCGTTGCCGATTCGGGATTTTGATTTGCTATTAGGATTTTGAGTTTGTTTATGACTAAGTTTTTCTTTTCTCTCTTTGTTAATTTCTCTACTCTCTCTGTTT
>OVAU01004165.1:0-10357 GCA_900406315.1 Biscutella laevigata subsp. laevigata | reverse complement strand
TATATATATATATATATATATATATAGTAATTGTTGTAACGTACCATTGGAGAATATCATGACGTTGGAAGAACAAGTTGTTGATCATTTGCTTCACTCGAGTAGAGAAGAGGAAGTGAAGGTTAAGTTGTGGAGCAAGCTCGAGAAGTCCAGTGAAGATGAGAACGAGCCAACGAGGACATGATCTCTTCTTATAATTAGGCGCATGATGATAATATTTCCCCATTATTCTTTCCATATTCTTTTCGATGTATTTCTTCCCTAATTAACCATGTTTTATAAAAAGTAACCTTTATTAATTTCTGACCATGAAACAAAAAAAAATTTAGAATAGAAATTTGGGTTTGAGAAAGAGATGAATATAATTAGCTTACGAAAGTATTTGCTTGTTTATTTTTTATTTTTTCAATTGAATTATATTAAAGGCGTTATGGAATACAACAACCAAGCTACAAAACTAAAATTAAACTTGGCGAAAAACAAAATATCCCGAAAACGAAACTAGCGAAAAGATGAGATATCTACGGAACCTGAACCGAAAAGTGAATTAAAAGAACCCAACAAACTAACGAAGACTGGACTAAATAAAAAGAAAAACACGAAAATTTTGCGAAATCAAAACCTTGTTGTAATAACTGGTCTTTTAGGTAAAATACATGCTTCTTTAAATGTAACAAATTAATCAAAATAGCTTTTTTTTTAACATTATTAATGATAAAAAATAATGAGATAATTATGTGGGAAAGCGGTGAAAAAGATTGAACTTAACCGTTATATAATTACTGCAAAAGTAAATAATTTGAAAACCATATTGATATATTATTAGAAAAAAAATATAATCAATATGAAATGAAAATAAGTTAATTTCTCAATGCATATGAAGAAGGCACGTAACTACCTTTGTGGACATGAAGACTTCCAATGTTCCATTTCCGAAGAGCTACAACACAAGCAAGTGTCGAAGTGAGAGTTTCATCTTCACTGTCACCTTCGTGCCTTCTCCATGATCCTTCAAAATCATTCTGATTGCTCAGAATCCAATCTAAACAACCTCCAAACATCGGTTTATGTATCCCAACATCGTTAATATCTTCGATCATCGATAGCCAAGCTGTGTCGTAAGCAGAGGGTGAGACAAATGAGTAAGGATTGGTATTTAAGTTGTTCAGTACAAATATGTCTCTCTTAATCTCCTCGGCTAGAACTTTGAGATGATCAGAAGAATTCTCAAACTTCATTGTTTCTTTCTTTCTCGAGATGAAAGTTATAGGTTGATGTAGTATCTTTTTACTGTGTGTCTTTATATAGAGACTCTAAATATATTAAATTAAATTTCATAAAATATAATTAATTGTGTGACAAAATTCAACAAGAAAGCCTCAAAGAAAAAGACAATAAGCAAACAACCAAAAACATAGTCCTTTCTCTCGAGAATCCTGGTGGTCTCTGCATGTTTATTTCATGCATTGATATCGAAACAAATTATGTTAAAATTGGCGACTAACCAGAACCACATATTTGATATAGCTCTAACTAAGTATATACGATTTGACCTCGTACTATTGTCCTGGTCTTCTCTAGATCTATAGTAGTTTATTTCGTGTTTAGTGATTGAAAAATCCAAAAAATAACTAACAGTTTTGTCTTGCATAAGCTTTGCTTTTGGAAATGGTATGTGGGTCTAAACATTCGTCGTTATTCGTTCAAACATTTTACTTGTCAACAAAAAAATAAAATCGTACCGCATTATGCGGGATCATATGTTTTTTTAAATTATAACGTTACAATATTATAATTTTG
This sequence comes from Biscutella laevigata subsp. laevigata, assembly GCA_900406315.1. Lineage (NCBI taxonomy): Eukaryota > Viridiplantae > Streptophyta > Magnoliopsida > Brassicales > Brassicaceae > Biscutella > Biscutella laevigata. Next base: position 8,557 of record OVAU01004165.1, on the reverse strand, counting down.
TAGAAAACTATATTTTAAAAATTAAATTTACGATTAATAAATATTAATAAATAATTTTCTGTAAATTTATTTAATTAATTTTATAATGTTTTACTTTGAATATAATAATAATATTAATTATATATTGAATTTGGATCATGATTTTACCCGTTGGTTAACCCGTTTGATCATTTTATTGAGATAAACAAATTAAATGATTTTTCGATAACAAATGTTTAAAAACACGTTTTTAGCTAAAAACAGAAATTCAGTATTAATATAATTTGATTTACTGTTATATTTATTAGATTTTTATGTACAAAATTTTGTAAGAAGAAAATCTTGAATTTTATTTTATATTATTTGTCTTGAAAAAAATTTCAAACTGAAACTTTATATACTTATTGGTTAATAAGATAATCTTTATTTATTCTTATATTTTTGTTAGATTTATTTATATCTTGACAAAACAATTATAATAAAGTTCAGTTTATATTTAATTAAATTTAATTATACTTTTTAGGGAAATTTTGAAATTTATTTAAATTTATATACTTTTATAAATATTAAAATATTATTGTATTTATTTTTAGATTTATATAGAGAAAATTTTATATAATTTTTTTTATCTCTATTTAAAGTTTATTAGGTTATTTTGATAAAATCTCCAATTCTCAATTTAAATTATATTTATTTCAACTTTAATCGAAGTTTTTAATTGTGTTCTTTAAATTAATTTTTATGAATGACATATAATATAATTTTAATGATATTAGTTTATATTCATAAAAGTAATTCTAAAATAATATTGTAGAGATATTAAATAGATATAAGAAAATAAAATTATGTATAACATAATTTTAATATACTAAAACTTATATTTAAATTATTTAAATTATAATATGTATTGGATAAAAAATGTGTATATCTTATATTTTTTTCATTATAGATATGTGTTGACAGCTAAAATATATATATATATATATATATGTATAATTTAGGATATACTAAATTATATATCGATTTGTGTGTATGTTAAAAGATTAATATATATTTATGAGAAGATAAAATTATGTAGAACATAATTATCATATACTAAAATTTATATTTAAATTATAGTAATTATACTATATATTAGACAAAAAAATCTAAATTGAATATTGTATGATTTAAAAAGAAAAGTAAATTAGGATCTTGTTGAAAAGGATAAATTTTATGTTAAAATAATTTTATTTTAAAATTCTTTTTTAAACTAAAAATATATTTAAAATTCGTTTTTTAAATATTTTCTTTTTAGAAAAGATTTAATTTTCAATAAAAACTATACATATATTTCCAGTTTTACCCATAATGAAAATTATATATATTTCCAAGTGACTCTGAAATAATACTACAGAGATGATTTTTTAAATCTAGAAATCAACATTCAAACAGTAAATGTAAACTACAAAAATTAAAATTTGAAATCACGTGGTTATGATTTTTTATTATTTAAATTATTTAAATGTGGATTTTTAAAATTTGAATTTATATATTTGGATATATTAATGGTAAATGAATATTTTTTATTTTTATACGTGAATTATTTAATTGTTGATCTTTTGAATATTCTTTTGTAATAATATTGGTTACTATAAAATTAAGTTTATTAAAATTGGTTAAAAATATATCTAATTTAGTTTGCCTAATCATCAAATAAAGTGGTCTGTTATGACTTTTTGTGGTAGATAAATTCTACTTTATTTTTATTTTGTGGTTACCATTAAATTTATGTGTGATTTCAATATTAATTCATTATTTTGAAATTTTAATAGTTGAATTATATGATCTAATTTGTTAGATCATTATATGTACTATTTTTATAATGTTGAGTTTAAAAATATATAACATAAGTTTTTATTGAAACCCTTACAAATAAAAATAGAAATTCACCGTAACTACACATCTTCTTATATATTAAAGGAGAAGTGATTAAGGTGAAATTTGAGTTTACGTTTTTTTTAATTTTGTTATTATTAAAATTTTAATATCTTAAACTTGTAACTAAACATATTTCTATGTTATATTTTATTTTATTTAATATCATAAACATGTTACCAAACATACTTTTATGTTAGTTTTTTATTTTAAAAATTTAATATCTTAAATCTAATTTAAATAAATAATTAGTAATCAAATTAGAAAATGTAAATTCAAAATTAAAAGTACATATATTTCAATTTAACTAAAAATATACTCTAAAATTCTTTAAATTTTGAATGGATGGAGGGCATTGTCCGGGTCCTAACCTAGTCTATAATATACTTTAAGTTATTTAATTATTAAATCTTTAAAATTAAGTTTGAATATACAATTTCTATTATTTACGTGATTATCAAAATTAAATTTTAATAATATAATATAATATAATATAAAATAGAGAAAAAATGAATAAAAAGAAAATTCTTCTAGATTTATGCTTATAAATATTAAAATATCAATCAAATTGTTGACAAAAAAATTATCAACTAAATCTTAAAGACAAATATACATATTATAAGTTTTTTACGTGAGTATCTATCTAGGTTTGTAACAAATATATGGATTATAAGCTTTTGACGTGATTACAAAAAATATATTGTTGTAACATAATATTCTCCTAGTCATTAGTGAAATAGTTCATTATGAATTTTTTAAATAGATAAACTCTACTTTAATATAATAGATCTATTTGTTTGTCTTATTTAATTTCTATTTTTTGGAAACTTTACGTGTGATGATCTATTATTGCTATTGGTTCGACAATGTTATTAATTTATTAAGAGCAACTTCATTGAGAGGTTTTAAGAGTACTTTAGATTGATTTATGATGTCATTAAATCAAAAATGAAAAGGAAAACTAAAATAAATGATAGATTCAGTTCTTATTTAAGACTTTTTAGAACTACTTTAGAACCTTCTCTCTCCTTCTCTCTCTCAGTGGTAGAATATAATTGGTAATTAAAATTTTTTTCTCTCTCCCTCTCTCTTTCTCTCACCCGCTCTCTCCCTCTCTCTCGCCGCTAATGGCTCTTTTTCTTACAAATAATTCTCTTTCTATCAATAAAATATTAGTAATAAAATAAAATATGAGATTAAAAATAATAATAAAATATTTTAAGAGTTCCTCCAATAAGAATCTCTGATGGATATAGTCTAACAAGATTAATAAAAATATGTCTTACCTAATTAATATCGACTTTTAGAAACCTCATGTGTGGTTCGATGATATTTTTTTACTACCACAGGTCCACCGCATAATCAGGGTTGGCTTTAGAGGTAAGATGACCAAACTTTAACTTGCGATTCTATTATGGTTATCTAATATTTTGGTTCTATTTTTACCGAATGTCTTTATAGTGCAGTGGTAGAGTTATATCTGGTTGTGCTTGAGAACCCGAGCTTGATATCCGACACAATTTAGTCCTTTTTAATTTATATGGAATTTTTGTTTTGGTCCTTCCTTTTTTCACGATCGGACCTAAGCACAATACATTATACATCACTTATGAATTAGTTGATTTGGTAGAACTCAATCGTATAAAAACATTAGAGTGGAAATCATTGTTTCACTCTTCTCGACCATCTACTTCTGCTCGGATGTTAGTGACACTTGTAGAGCGATCAATCTACAACCGATTGCTCTTGGTTTCTCCTCCTTGTGGTGCTGGAAATAATATTTACTTGACTCGATTTCACATTCGTTATAATTATACTTTAACAGAGAGAAATGACTAAATAGTATTCTTTTTCTTTAGATGTGTTTTTTCCATAGAATTTTTGCGTCATAGACTTTTATCGAAGTCAGCTGCTCATTCCCTTCTTTTGTCCTTTGTTGCAATCTTCTGTACCTTCAGCGGGAACTATTTGTCTTATTTACTTTACGCTTTAGATTCGAGCTCGATAACCTGATCACATAATCGCTATCACCTCGCTAGCGTAGATCTTGAGTTCGCTAGAACGTCTTAATTCAATCATATTTAGCTACTCAAGATTTAAACTAGGAAAACTTCATTTCTGAACGTGGATCTTTGGAAATACTTTTAGTTTCTTCTTTGGGTCTATGTTAACGGATTGTTCGGCCCATGTTTGAAGGATCTAACACTTGGATTTAATCTCTTTTTCCGGGTGATTATTTCTGGTATCAACATTTGGCACCGTCTGTGGGGAAGATCATCACATATGAGAAGAGAAAACCACGGAGTACCACGAGATGGAAGAAAAGTCACGTAGAAAACCAGTTTGAGAAGTCGGAGAAAGTCAGATCTAAAGAATGGCTGAAGAATCGGCGTTCATCGGCCCACTCAACCGGGAAGTAGCTGAAAAACCACTCTCGACGACGGATCTAGGAATCCTGCCAGTGCAAGAAGCAAGCGGGAGCAAGGATCTAGCCAACCAAGATCCGCAAGACTAGACATTCCTGATAAGAGAAATCCTAGAGCGGATGAGACGTCAAGAGTTCGAGAGCCAAAGAGTGAGCGAGCTCATCGAAAGAGTAGCGCAAGACAATCAAGAGATCTACCACCAGATCCGCGGCCAGAGCGCCGAAGAACGAACTCCACAAGCTCGGGTGCTGCACCGGAGCCTCTTCGTAGAATTTCCTGCATCCCAAACCGACCAAAACATCGTGACTCGTCAGGAGGTAGCAACGCAAGTGGTCGGACACGCGCTCCAACAAAACCCACACGCACCTCCTGCAGTCGTCGAGGATGTTGCAGTTCGAAGGGATCTTGAGATCGAGAGACTGAGAGAGCAGATCGTCGAGATGACATCTCAAGTCCATCGAGCAACTAGTTCAGCCCCCGAGATCGAGCGAGTTCTAGAGGAGACTCAGAGGACCCCGTTCACGAGTAACATCACCAGTGTCAGGTTTCGCCACGAAGGCAAAATCCGATATCCAATGTACGACGAGACTACGAATCCGAGGAACTTTATGACAGCGTTCACTATCGCAATGAGAAGATCCCACTTCGCTTCAGAAGAGCGAGAAGCCGGATATTGTCAGCTCTTCGTGGAGAACCTTAGCGGAGCAGCTCTGAATTGGTTCTCAAGGCTTGAAGCCAATTCATTCGATAGTTTTCGGACTCTGACCACCTCACTCATGAAGCATTATTCAATGTATATACCGAAGAGCGCTTCCAACACTGATCTCTGGACCTTATCTCAGAGGTCCGACGAGCCACTCCGCGGGTTCTTGAATCGTTTCAAAGAAGTAGTATCTGGCATGACCATAGCAGACGAAGCAGCTATAGCGGCGTTGAGAAATGCCCTCTGGTACGAGTCGAAGCTCCGCAACGATCTCTTGATCAATCAACCCGCGACTCTAGAGGACGCTTTGCATCGCGCAGCTCGCTTCATCGAGGTCGACGAGGAGTTCACAGCGTTAGAAAAGAAGTATACATCCGTCAAAGTGGCGAGCACAAAGGAGAAATCGAAAGACGAATACCGTGAACCAAGGCAGCATTACAGTAGCAAAGAGGCAAGGCCGCCAAGAGGAGTAGCCTATGTCGGGAAAGATAAGCAACGAACTGAGAACTCGTATCCCCGAAAGCGAGGTGAAACTCAGGACACCTACGACCCTGAGGCCTACTGCGAGCACTATCGGTCACATGGGCACTCAACGCAATACTGTCGATATCTCAAGTATCAGCTGATGCAACGCTACGAGAACGGAGATGTCAGGATCGAGAGGGACGATTATAATAAAAGAAAGGTTGGCGAGCAGCCACGAGGGCAGGCGAACCGAAATAATGACCGAAGGGTCAGAGAGGAGGAGCGAGATCCTATCCAGCCACTTCGCATCGCACCGCCGGAACCTGAGAACAATCCCGATCGCCCAGCCAACGCAGAGGCTAACGTCAGGAGACGAGTTAACATGATCATGGGAGGAATATTTAACTACAAAGACACCATGAGATCAGTGAAAGCGAGTGAGCGGAGGGCCTCTTCGACCGACAAACCGCGCCGACCAGCTTCAGGCGGAGCAGCGATTTCTTTCGACGAAGAGGATACAGTCGACCTAGACCTTCTGCATCAGGATCCTCTGGTGATCGAACTGGATATCAACAACAGAGACGTAGAAAGAATCCTGATAGACACGGGAAGACAGCTTCCCGCTCCCTTATATCGATCGATTGGTGGAAGCAACAGCTGAGAACGAGCTCTATCTTTCATGGACGCATTCTCCGGGTACAACCAGATTTTTATGAATCATGACGACCGCGACAAGAAGTCATTCATCACTGAGAAAGGAGTCTATTGCTATAAGGTGATTCCCTTTGGCCTGAAAAACGCCGAAGCAACCTACCATCGTTTGGTAAACAAGATGGTCGACCAACAGATCGGGAGAACAATGAAGGTTTACATTGACGACATGCGTGTAAAGTCATTAAAGGCATCAGATCATATCGACCATCTTAGCGAGTGTTTCGAATTCTCAACCGGTACAACATGAAGCTCAACCCGGCGAAGTGCAGGTTCGCAGTAACTGCCGGAGAGTTCTTAGGATACATCGTCATAAGACGGGGGATAAAGGCAAACCCAAAGCTAATCACATCGGTAACTACGCTACGATCACCTCAGAGCGCAAAGGAGGTACAACAGTTGACTGGAAGGGTCGCAGCCCTGAATCGTTTCATTTCAAGGTCAACGGACAAGTGCTTGCCGTTCTACCAGCTGCTTCGAGTGAATAAGAAATTTGAGTGGACGGAGAAGTGCGAGGAGGCATTCCAATAGTTCAAAGCATACTGGTCAACCTCGTCGATCCTTGCAAAACCTGAAGTAGGAGAGACACTTTTCCTGTACATCACCACGACGAGTGCGACAGTCAACGGAGTGTTAGTCCGAGAGGATCGCGGAGAGCAAAATCCAATCTTCTATGTGAGCAAGAGTCTGAACGAGGCAGAGACACGGTACCCAGTGCTTGAGAAGCTCGCGCTCGCTGTGATAGTTTCAGCTCGCAAGTTGCGACCTTACTTCCAATCGCACTCCATCTCTGTCCTCACCAACTAGCCGATTCGTACCGTGCTGCACAACCCAAATCAATCGGGGAGGTTAGCCAAGTGGGCAGTCAAGCTAAGTGAGTACGATATTGAGTATAAGACAAGAACCAGCGCGAAGGCCCAGGTATTGGCTGATTTCATCATCGGAATCCCACTCAACGAGGAAATGAAGAAAGAGACGAAGGAAAGTTGGACTCTTTTCGCGGACAGATCGTAGTCAAACCAAGGAGCAGGGGTCGGGATACGGCTCATTTCGCCAACAGGAGAGATCTTAGAGTAGTCCTTCAGACTCGCGTTCCCTGCCTCGAACAACAAGGCTGAGTACGAAGCGCTCATTGCGGGAATCGATTGGCCAAAGGAATCGGAGTGGAAAAAATTCAGGCATATTGCGACTCTCAACTCGTAACTAGTCAGTTCAGTGGGGAGTACGAGGCCAAGAACGAAAGGATGGACGCTTATCTCCGAGTAATCAAAGAATTGTCCGAAGGTTTTGAAGAATTCCTATTGTCGAAGATTCATAGGAGTGAAAACGCGCAGGCAGATGCCCTAGCAGCATTGGCTTCCACCTCCGATCCAGATATAATGAGAATAATCCCGGTCGAAATTATTGACAGACCGAGCATCGAGCTCCCAAAAGGAGTCTGCTTCATTTCCATAGAGGAAGATCAAGCAGAGCCGATGGTCATCGACAGTCCCAGTTCGGCCGGCGCCGAGGATTGGACCATAGAGATAATCGAGTACATCAGGGACAGCAAGGTACCAGAAGACAAATGGGAAGCGAGGAGGCTCAAAGCCATAAGCGCCCGCTACTCAATCGTACACGAAAAACTGTTTAAGTGGAGCACGTCAGGAATCTTCTTAAGGTGCATAAGCGGCGAAGAGATAAATCGAGTGATCAAAGAAACCCACGAGGGGGCTAGAGGAAATCACTCCGGAGGTCGAGCATTAGCGCTCAGAGTTAGAAGGCAGGGTCATTTCTGGCCAACAGTGCTGAAAGACTGCAAAGCTTATGCATCTCGCTGCGAGAAGTGCCAGCACCATGCGCCGATGATAAACTTGCCATCAGAAACGCTCTCCATGGTTACACAACCATATCCGTTCATGCGATGGGCAATGGAAATTTTCGGCCCTTTGCCACCTTCAACAGACTATTTTTCGAAGTGGATGGAAGCAGAGGCCTACGCAAACATCAAGGATTCGAGCGTAGTAAGTTTCGTCTGGAGAAATATCATATGCAGGCACGGACTGCCTTACGAAATAGTCGCAGACAACAGCTCACAGTTCATTTCTACCAATTTCGAAGGTTTTTGCGGGAAATGGAGAATCGGGTTGAAAAAGTCGACACCGCGTTACCCACAGGGGAATGAACAGGCAGAAGCAACCAACAAAACGATCATAGATGGTCTCAAAATGCGCTTAGAAAGCAAGAAAGGAAAATGGGTGGATGAGCTCGACGGAGTGCTCTGGTCACACCGAACCTCGCCAAGATCGAGTATTGGAAGAACACCGTTTTCCCTCACTCACGGCCTAGAAGCGATGGCCCCCGCAGAAGTTAACGT
>OVAU01004164.1:0-10358 GCA_900406315.1 Biscutella laevigata subsp. laevigata | reverse complement strand
GAACTGCTTAATATTATTTTATTATTTTTTAGTCGATGTGGGAATTTAAAAAAAAACGATTTTTCATAAGTAAAGTATTTCATACTCGTTTTGAAAAATCCGAAACACATAAGACTCCAAAAAATCTTTGTTTTTATATTATATGAATTATATTTGTATATAAGAAAAATATCAATTTAATATAAACTGGACAATATAATAAATAAAAACTATGATATGATTTCATATGAGATATTGTTTTCTTAAATAAAACAATTACAAAATATTACGTATTTTAAATATAGAAACATATGTAGTATTATGATATTTATGGTAATGACATTACGTAATTTCATAAGAAAACTAAACCTTATTTTGAATTGAATTTGAGAATGCACCAGAGAACGACACATCATCATTTTAGACTCAAAATGATTCTGGTGTTGACACGTAAGCAAAAATGCTTCTTTTTTAATATATAGGGGATTTGTATGATAAATCTAGTTTCTACGATTAGTTTGGTATTAATTTGGTTTTAATAATCCGGATAGAGTAAAATTATCAAATCGAGCAATAATTTATAACCAAGTTGAAACTGAATCCAAACCTTTGTAACAATAGATACAAAAATCTATGTACCAAATTTCTCAAACCCACTTGAATTGATTCCTAATTTCGTAAAATCAGATTTAGATAAATTTAATTAAAATTTATATATTTCAATTAAGAGTTTTCTGCAAAAAAAAACTCTTGAATGTAGCAGCTTTTGCAATTTAAACCCCAAATAAAATAATTGCAAACAAACCTATGAAATGGTAGTCAACCCGCAATATAAACTTTCTATATACACATTTCATATACGTTGACTATATATAAGGTTTATATTGCGAGTTGATTACCATTTCATAGGTTTGTTTGCAATTATTTTATTTGGAGTGTAAAATTGTAAACTTTGATACATTTGAGGGTTTTTTTGAAGAAAATATTTTGTCTTCTGTTAAAAATACACATTCTATATACGTTGACTATATAAGGTTTATATTGCGGGTTGACTACTATTTCATTATTTCATAGGTTTTTTTGCAATTGTTGTATTTGGAGGGTTAAATTGCAAAAGTTGTTATATTCAAAGTTTTTTTTGCAGAAAACCCTTCAATTAAATATGTAGTAACAATATTTTTTTAATTTATAATATGAATTAAAGTTAATTACTTAAATTTATTTATACATAATTATTTTATGTAAATTAATATAAAATTTATTTTCAAATAAATATATTTTAAAAAATTAAAACCGAAATTCAAGAAATCCAAATTAAATCGATATAAAAATTATTTTCTTGAAAACCCCAAATAATTAGAACAGAACAAAAACCAAAAAATCGGTGATCTACCGGTTAATACGAAAGTCACTGATTAATCCTACGGCTCGGATCGTTTGAGATTATCTGGACGGCCGTATATTCCCAAACTACCCTCCAGATGTTCACAAAATAACGCGACATCGAACTCGAATTAATCCATCTCTCTCTTTCTCTGAGTGCTTTGGGTGGGGATTTAAACGTTTGTAGTATCAGAGTCGCACAAACATCAGACATGTGAGAGGATTAGAGTTTGTTTGAATTGCAATACCGGTGAGATTAGGGTTCTTCTGATACTTGAGAGCTGAGCAATTGAGAGCCATCACGTAGCTTGCCACTGATAGATCGTTTAGGGTTTTCTCATTGAATTGGTTTGGGTTTGTATTCGAGTTGTTTGTTGAGAGTTTCCTCCACTCAGTCTGACGTGAGAGAATCTTTCTCTTCTTGGCGATTCTAGGGTTTTTTTAATGGCAAGCACAGGTGAGCCTGACCGTAAGCGGCGTCACTTTAGCTCCTTATCACCTACAGAAGCGGCAGCCGCCGTTAAGAAACAGCCTTTCTTTTGGCCCTCCTCCGAGGACAAGGTACTCTTTCTTTGATCTACCTTTGTGCATGCCCCTGTTCTCTAACTAATCTAATCAATGATTCTCGTTGGACTCTTAGCTACATAGATGCATATACCGTTTTGGCCGTGAGACCACGCCTCTGGTTTTGACTTTTAATGAATTCTTGAATTTGTAAACCAAAATATTCTGTTTTGCTTTTCGAGCAGACGAGTAAGTTATTCAAGTGCCATGTTTTATTTAGATTGAATGGATTCCAGCTGCCGTTTTGGAATAGGGGTTGAATTTTGTTTTTGTATGATACAGCTTGATACTGCAGTGCTTCAGTTCCAAAACCTGAAGCTATCACAAAAGCTAGAGGCTCAGCAGGTTGAGTGTTCTATTCTTGAGGATAGGCTTTCTCAGATCAAGGAGAAACAATTACCATACAGTTCCAGTTTGAAGGCTGCTCATAAGTCTTGGGAAAAGGTAACACTGGTTTTTCTTTGGTTCCTAACATAACTTGAATTCCCCTCCTCCGTCTCGTCCTGCAAAAAAAAAAAACATAAAGAACTGATTACAAAATTCAGCTTTTGTTCTGGTTCTTTTTTCTAAAAGCTCTAACTAGTGCCTTTGTAGCAGCTTACAGCTGCAGTGGAATCATCCTCCATTAGTGTGAGTGGTTCAAGCACCGGAGCTCATAGGTTTGTGAACAAGGAGGGTATGAACAGCTTGCCCTACCTCTTCTTCTTTCTTTTAGTGCTAGGATGTAGTTTATATTTGGTGCTATATGTTACAAATATGACTTCTTGAAAGGAAATATTAAAATTGCTACGCAGATGGGTCCTCTCTGGCCGTGAAAGATGATTTCATCAATCGGCTACTCGAAACTGGTGCCACTGAGAACTCCTCATCTAATATATGCTCTTATCCGAAGGAAGAAAATAGAGGGAATACGTCAAGCCAGTTGACGCAAAGCTTGTCTAACCTTGTAGCCGCTACAAATGATTTGAGGTGTCTTAAGGATGAGTTATATCCCACAGTTTGCAGAGCCGGTATTGATAAAGGTATTACTTCCACTGAGATCGATTGTCGCCTCTTGTCCTGGCCTCTATTACTATTTTAGTATCAACCCAGGTCTTATATGGATTTGCTTTCCTTTCTAGATTTGTGCGGTCAATTAGCACTGAATGAGTTGGAATCAGAAATCAAAAGTTTCAGAGTTGTTCTTGATGATGTACTTTTGAAGTTCAAATCACTTTCGAGAGAATTACAGAGCCATCGTGATGCTGATGCTAAAGTTAGAGCAGACCTGAAACGAATAAGAGGTAGCTACTTAGTCTCTTCTGACTCGAATATTGACTGTTAAATGCATATGAATTCTCTTTTTATTGGCAGTCTCAACATGGATACCATATAATATGCATCAAATATAAGGTTGCATTCTTATGTGTGCCTCGGCAGAAAAAGGACAATCTAAATTCATGGAAAGCTATTAAAATCATATCCCGCTTTTGATTGATGAGGATGATTGTAAGTAGAGAATTATAAATTGTAAAGCTCCCAATTCCATGCTCGCGTATTAATGTTCCCCACTGCGCATGTGTTTTGTGGATTTGAATAGCCGTAATAGGATTTAAATCGTATTGATTAAGAGAGATATCAGGACTGTTAACAATTCATGTAGTTATGGCAGATGCACCCCTTAGTAACTAACGGTGAGAGATATCAACACAATAAGTTTTTAGATTTATTTATACCATTTGAAATACCCCTGTTCATATATTTCAATACATTCTCGAAGATTGACGAGCTAGTAATTCTTTAAGAATGATATACATATACAAAAACTAGGATTTTTAAACTAAATATGTTTTTACCTTGAGATGTAAGATTTAAATCCAGAAAAGGTCAGTAGCCAGTTAAAAGATTAAAACAGACTTCAATTTATTCTTGATTTAGAGCTTTAGACCTGGTTTACATGTCGGCTTAAGGATTAATGTTTTTTGACGGCTATGGTGTATTTGAAGGGGAGCTAGAGGATGAGGTTGTGGAGCTTCAGCAATGTAATGGTGATTTATCAGCACTTAGAGAAGAAAGGGATGCAACAGCTGGGGCGTTCTTCCCAGTGTTGAGCCCTGGAAATAAGCTTGCTACCAGCAATAAGGAAAGGGATAAACAAAGGGATCTGCAAGACATGGAATCAGTTTTGAAAGAGTTAACGGTATATTTATTTTTCTGGTATTGTGTTTACATTGGTTTCATGGACTTTTGGTTTGACAACAGCCTGAATATTTTAGGGCCTGGCTTCAAGCAGGCTACAAGAGCTAAATGATCTTCATGAGGAGAGGAAAAGGATTCTTGAAAAAATGAACAAAATACAGGTCAGTTTATGATCCAATTAGGCTAACTACTGTATTAGTTTATTTCTGCTAGAGTTTTGATGCAAGGAAAACTTGTGGAATGTAGCTTCTGCCTATTGCTAAAACTGATATAAGAGTTTTCTAACAGAACAAGTCAAAGTCTGTGAAGTGCATCTCATCTTCTCAAGCCTACCTTTCTTTGAAAGACCAGCTGGAAAAATCTAAAGAAGCAGTTTTCCAGTATATGGCTCTACTTGAGAAACTGCAGGTTATTTCTGAATTGCAGTTTTCATTTTGTAATGATCTTTATAAAATTTATGATGTATACGGTTGTGAAGCTTATCTCCGTTCAAAAAATTCAGGTTGAAAAAGATAGTATTGTCTGGAGGGAAAGGGAGATTAATATAAAAAGTGAACTAGTTGACGTTTCTCGAAAAACCTCTGCTGTCGCTGATTCTAGAATGGCCTCTTTAGATGTGGAGATACAGAAACAACTGGATGAAAAAATGCAAATCAAGGCTAGGTTAGGAAATATTTCAAGAGAGCGAGGTAACAAATTGATTACTTTGACTTCCAACTCTCTATCTCCCATCCACCCTGTTTCACTTTGGAGTCTGAGCAAGTGATCTGTATTTTCAGGTAGAAAAGAAATCTTTGCAGATATGAAGGCATTGATTTCTTCATTCCCAGAAGAAATGAGTTCCATGCGAAGTCAATTAGAGAATTATAAAGAAACTGCCGGTGGTATTCATTCTCTGCGGGCTGATGTCCAGTCCCTCTCTGGGGTTCTGCATAGGAAGGTTGGCAATAATCTTGAACAATTTATGATGTATGCTTATACAGTTTATCTCTTGCTTACTTAATATGCGTAATTGGTGATCAGACAAAAGAGTGTGAAGCATTGCATCTCAGATCAGCTGATAATGCTTCTCAGCTAGATGACCTGAATGCTACGGTATGATCCATTAATTTACCTTTTCAGTGTACTACCCATCGCTTATAGTTGAAGGTGTTGATATTGGTTAATGTTACTTGCATCATGTCAACCTTGTTTGAAAAATATATTTCTTGGAAAAAGTAGATTAGCAATTTTAGATCTTCTTAAATGTTATGTTCTTTACTTTGCAAGTGATTGAGTCTGCCATGCAGGTCTTTGATTTGAAGAACAGTCAAGAGGAGTTGAAGTTGTTTCTGGACATGTATAAACGCGAGTCCACTGACCCGAGGTAAGCACAATTACATGTAACGTATCCAGTGATTGATATCAAAGATTTAAATTGTGAGAGAAAGTTCCGTTACCTTTTCCCTTCAATGTTGGCGCATGTATAGTATAACAAACATTGTTATTAATCGTGCCTTTGGACTGAACTGTCTTCATTTTTCTAAAGTTTGTTGTTAATTTTTATGTTCACTTTGCCAATTTATACTTCACAGCTTTGAATTTCTTATCTATTTTTAAAGTAGATGAAATTCTCTTTTGGATGTGTTAGGATGTGTTCATCTTCTTTTCTGGCTAAACACACATGATCAACTGCGCTTGAATCATTTGCGTTAAGCATACCTGTGGATATTGTGCTCTGGCAGGGACATAGCTGAAGCCAAGGAACAGGAGTACAGGGCTTGGGCTCATGTTCAGAGTTTGAAATCTTCCCTTGATGAGCAAAATCTGGAATTGCGTGTTAAGGCAGCAAATGAAGCTGAAGCAGTTTCGCAACAAATGTTGGCTGCTGCGGAAGCGGAGATTGCTGATTTAAGGCAGAAAATGGATGATTGTAAACGGTGAATAAATAGAACTCTTCTTATGCTTCATAGGGCGTTTCTCTGCAATTTAGAAGACACATTGCTTATATATTGACATCTTTCAATGGTCTGTTCTTCCACACGAATTCTTTGAGACCTTTTTTGACAAGGATAAATCTTTTCTGTGTCAGGGATGTCGTGAAGCATTCTGATATTTTGAAATCTAAACATGAAGAACATGGAACATATCTTTCTGAAATACAGGTTTGCTTATGGAATTTCTTGCTTCTTTGTTTTTAACATATTTTAAAAACCTTGATGTTGGGGTATCGAATTACAGTAACTATCTTCTTTTAGACAATTGGAAGTGCCTACGAGGACATAGTACCACAAAACCAACAACTTTTGCTTCAAGTTACGGAGAGGGATGACTATAACATCAAGGTATTGAGTCCAAACTCTTCTTGTTCCTCTAGCTGGGTAATCTCAGTGTTAAACTTAGTTGGATATTGATGAATTGTGTTAATGGTGGTGGACTAATTAATTTCTGTTATATACTGAACGTATTCTTGCGATATCATGCAATAGAGATAATTTGTTACCTGGATCCGGCTTTGAGATGTCTTTGTTCTTGTCCATTGTTGTTTCAGCTATTTTTGGAAGGCATAACTTCAAGGCAGATGCAAGATTCTCTGCTCATCGATAAATACATCATGGATAAAAATATACAGCAAGCCAGTGCATCTGCCAGTTTCCTGTCCAAGAAATATTCAAGAATTGAAGATCAGGTATGTTTTAATGCTCATATCTGTGTGCGTGTATACTAAAATTGTGAAAGCTCCTTATTGTAACTTTGACTAGAAGACGTTTATTCTTGCAGATGAGGTTCTTCACAGATCATTATCAGAAAGTAGCGGAAGATAGATATCAAAAGTCTGTTACTCTTGAAAATCTGCAAAAGAAACGTGCAGACGTTGGGAATGGGTTGGAACAAGCTAGGTCAAGGCTGGAGGAATCACATTCTAAAGTTGAGCAAAGTCGGGCCGATTATTGTGCACTGGAACTAGAACTGGAAATCGAAAGGTAGAGACCAATTTCTCCCTCTTTATTCCGCCCCATCCTTGGGCTGGTGCAGAAGTTACAGATCTCTTGTGCATATGTCAGGTTCAATAGGAGAAGGAAAGAGGAAGAAATGGAAATAGCTAAAAAGAAAGTTTCTCGTCTTCGATCTCTGAGAGAAGGATCATCGGCCATCCAGAAGCTCAGACAAGAACTCTGTGAATTCAAAGAAATTTTGAAGTGCAAGGCTTGCAACGATCGCCCAAAAGAGGTAAAATATTCTCTCTTCAGTTAACTGCATGTGTAGTGGTGGGAGTTGGGTATCTGTTTAGGTTCGGGTAGGATCCATTCGGGTTCTCGGGTTGGGGCTTAGAAGTATCCGAGTGGTTATTTTTTCAGTACGGTTCGGGGGAGCCGAATACTCTCAGATTCTTTCCAAGTTCGGTTTGGGTTCGGGTATACTAAAAAATACTCAAAATAATATAAACCCAAAAATTTGAACAATTTCTCGTTAAAAATATCACAAATACAAACAATAAACATAACTTTAATAAACATAAGATTGAGAATAAAGCGTAAGAAATATATTAAATAACTAAAAATTTAATATTAAACCTTAAAAGATATAACAAATATTTTAAAATACTAATAAATATTAAATATTTAGACTTAAGTTCGGATCTTTCAAATACTTTTTCATATCGAGTTTGGTTTTGGGTTTTACTTGGATCCTTAATAGTAAGGATCCATATGAGATCCTTAATAGTAAGGATCCATATGAGATCCGTTGGGATATTTTCATATTGTAATTTGAGTTCGGATTGATTTTTCGTGTGGGGGGGGGTTTATATTTTTTTGCCAAGCCCTATGCATTATGTTTCGTGTGTGCTGATTTGGTCTTGATATGGAACGTTATGAAGGTGGTGATCACGAAATGCTACCATTTGTTTTGCAACGAATGTGTGCAAAAGATCACAGGAACTCGACAAAGAAAGTGTCCAACATGCTCTGCTAGTTTTGGAATCAATGACATCAAGCCTATCTACATTTGACCTCACACGCAGATTGGTCCTTTTGTTTTGTATTTTTGCTTTTCTCAATAACTCTTGTTAAAAGAAAATAGGTCGATTATATAGTTTCATAAACCCAAAAATATACATTTAATTTAAGCTCATCTATATAGAGTACAATTTGTTCCAATCTTCTTATTTCCCTCATAAACTTTGTATACCTAAAGTTACTTAAGTTTAGAATAGATAGATAATAGACTGATAACTCGGAAAATGTTCTCAATTTTGTTATGCTTTCTAAAACTATTTCTAACGAATTAGATTAAATACTTCATAGACCCATTTATAAAGAGTAGGCTGGTGAAGCCACTGAGGTTACTGAATAAGTATCCGAAAGGATCTTAAATGTCCATAACCGAAAATCGATATCGAAAGTCGAATGAGTGTCAGATAAGTCTACAAAAAATTAGTTATATTTATTACTAATTAAATTACTTCATCTGTTTCAAAATATTTGATGTTTCAGCCCATTTTTTTTTTGTCTCACAGAAAATAATGTTTTAAATTTTCAAAACAAATTTTCCTAACTTTTTTGTTATTTTGACTATTTATATTCTGCACATTAATTTTTTATTGGTTAGGTAGACGGTAAATAAAGTTTTGTGTAAAAAAAATTAAATGATTTTTTTATTTCGTGTGCAAATACCACTAGAATGAAACAAATGGAGTATATTTTATTGAAATTAGTTTAACATTTCATTTTTATATATATTTTAGTTATTTTCGATTACTTCCTAATATTTTTGGATGNAATAAAGTTTTGTGTAAAAAAAATTAAATGATTTTTTTATTTTGTGTGCAAATACCACTAGAATGAAACAAATGGAGTATATTTTATTGAAATTAGTTTAACATTTCATTTTTATATATATTTTAGTTATTTTCGATTACTTCCTAATATTTTTGGATGTTATCATATATTTTTTAGGAATATGGATAAAAAAATAGTCAAATTAAACTTAATTAAAAAATGGTTCCAAAATACTAATATTCAAATATTTAAAATGGAAAAATCAAATCAAAACCAAACAAAAATGTTAAAATATGCAAACAGTTCCTAAAATATTATACCAAATATCTAAATTGACTAGGTACCAAACAGAACTGATTACCCGAAGCGTCTCAGCCTAACAGACAATAATTTTTTTGGAATGTATTTATTTCGACATAATCTTCACTTACCAAGGTTCTCTATATTAATGAATCATCACTTAAGTAATCTACAATAAAGAAGATTTTGTAATGTTGTAGATTCTTGTCGTCTATGTGTAGTTTTCATACAAGTGATTGCTTCTGTATAAGAGGCAGCAGTTCTGTCTGAGCCAGAAAGTGGTGACTGTTGCAATTGTAGATACTGGAACTATAGATTCAATTTTTTTTTTTAATTTTATTTACTTTTTGCTTTCAGTTGAATAATTATGTTGGAGTTTAATTCTATGAAAAGCTTTGCATCAAAAAAAAATTACTCTTTTAGATACATTTAAAACAAACAAAAAATATTGTTCAATGAAATATAAGAAGAGAGAAAAATGTAATTATCAAATAGGTATTCAATAACTGAAAAAGTGTAAAAGCAGAATCTACTACAGTATTTAAAAGACAAAAAGGCTTAAACTATTTCTTTCATTGTCGATTTTGAGCTATACATATACAAATTTAACTCTGGAGTGTACTGTCAAAGCATTTTAATTGGCCCCAATACCATATTTTCCGGCTAACTTTTATAACTTTTTACATTTTAAAATGTCGTTTAAAGATTTTGTTTCCCCAAAGTGTTCTTAATATTTACAATGGAAAATTTAAGAGAATCATTGTAATTCTTTTGTTAATAAAGTTTATTACGCAGAATCTTATTTGAAAGATGATAAAGTGTTTTAACAAAAAAAAAGAAGATGATAAAGTGCACCAATATATAATTTTACGAGTAGTTATGAGAACGACTATCCATTTGGAAACAGTGAAATGGAATTACCAACTCAAAATAACTTTTAACCACTTTTTTTTAGAACTTTATCCATTTTTCTTAGAGTAATTTTTGTTTCCAATAACAATTCATGTACTCGTATTTTTTTGGATTTAATTAAATAATAATATGATGACAATATTAATACATATCATTATATAACTTTTTCGGCAAAATAATCTATTATATTAAAACAAGATTTATCTACTTAAAAAGTCATATTGGATTATTTCCTAGAATGATATAAATTAAAATATCTCTAATCAATTAATTGAAATATTC
>OVAU01004163.1:0-10358 GCA_900406315.1 Biscutella laevigata subsp. laevigata | reverse complement strand
AAATTGAGAATGTGAAGAGCGACTGTAAGAGGATGTCTCCTGAGCCAACTTCCCTATTGCCCGTCAAACGCAAATCTCTCTAACACACTTATTATTTGAGTCTAATTCTTATTTGCTTCTGTGGAGACAAATCTCTTAGGGTAAAATGGAGTTCTGAAATTCTGAAATTTAGAANAAAATGGAGTTCTGAAATTCTGAAATTTAGAAAGGAGAGGAGAGAGAGAAATGAATATTCGAAGGGTAAAATGGTCTTTAAACAATATGATAGTGCTTCAATGTGAAAGAGAACCTATAAGTGTTCTAGAGTGAGATTGGACTTTTAAAAGGTGTCCCACAATGCAAATATTTCTTTTATTTATTACAACTGGCGAATCGGGTAGATCGTATTTATAACCGAAAGTGGAATGTTCTTAAGGTAGCCTTGAAACACAAGTTTGCCTTTGCTGCAACGGTTCTGCTCATTCTCACAGTATTGCAGACCTTTTTTACTATTCTTGCTTATTTTAAACCACCCAAGTCTTAAATTCTTATTAATTTTTTTCTTGTTCGACCTAATTAGAATGTTTGTGATTTTGTCACTCTATTTTCTCTATTGTATCACAAAAGGAAATTGATTTTATTATATAGCCATATCTTAGATCGAACTACATAAGATTGATCCGAGAAGCACACTTGGTGTTTATCCAATCTTTGTGCAGTTTCATTTTGGGAGTCCGACTTTCCATCTCAGTGAGACGTTTATTGGCTAGTGGGATCAGCCTTAGTCGCTTACATATTGACAAAAGAAAAATAGAAGATTGTTCTTTTTTCCCCGACATGATTATTCCATTTAAATAAAAACAAAATCTGTTTTTGTACTTTATCATTGTAGAAGAAGAAAATGGTTATGCACTTTTATACTATATTATATTTGATGTTTTTGGAAGATTGGGTGGATAATAGTCTATAAAAAGTTGAAAGGTTTTGTACAATGTTATAATTTGTATTTTAGGAAATTATATCGATTTGGAGGATAATAATCTATAAAAGTAAGAGATTTTATCAAATGTTAGAATTTTGTATTTTAGAAAAAATATGTTGATTTGATGGATAATATCTCCGCAGAAAAGTTAAAAGATTTTTAGAAGCGCAAGAATTCTGTAATTTTAAGAATTGTGTTAATTTGGTGGATTATAATACATAAAACCAACCAAGAGATTCTGTAAAACGATTCAAACTTTTTGTTTTTGGAGAATTATTATACTCAGATGGATAAAGTCTACTAATACTAAGAGATTTGTGAAAACTAGAATTTTGTATTTAAGAGACTAANAATTTATTTTTTTTTTTTAAAACCCCCCCCCCCCCCTAAGCTGACTTGGTAGATAGCCCACAAATTTGTTAAATGATATGAATTTTATATTTTGAGAAATTATGCTCATTTGGTAGATATGATAGTAGAAAAGTGAGCGTTTTTGTAAATGGCTTGAATTTTTATTTTTGGGAAATTTAGCTTATTTTATGGATAATAGTCCATAAAATCTTATAAATAATACAAAACATTCGAATTTTGTATTTTGAGAAATTATGTTTATTTTGTGGATAATAGTCCGCAAAATTTGAAAGAATTTTCAAAATGCTAGAGTTTTGTATTTTCAAAAATTATACTGATTTGGTAGATAATATTCCATAAAACTAAGAGATTTCATAAAACACTAAAATTTTGTGTTGTGAAATTACGTAGATTTGATAACTTAATTACTTGAATTTCGTATTAAAATTTTAGTCGATTCAATTAAACACACTTTTCAATTATCCAAATTATCCACTAAACAAACCATTTTCATAATTTGTCCAAATATTTACGTAGATCAAGTGATTGTCCATAAGTTCAAGAGATCAAACCTTAAGTTTAACAAAAAAAAAAATGTCGCATGTCGGCACCTCCTCATTATATTCTTTTGATCATATTGTTTTGTTAATTAAATAGGCCTCCTCAAAAGGCAAACCTCACTTTGTCGATTCCTTTGGGCCTTTGGTAAACTGGCCGATAAGGCCCAAATATATAAACCCATGTAAGAACCCATCGATCTCCATTGGTGAAACTTGGTTCCGAGTTCTGAACAATGGTGTCGTCAAAGAAACCGAAGGAGACGAAACCAAGGAGCGATGGCGTCGATAAATCCGGTGATCGGAATACATGCGGTTCCTCTTCTAAAACGAAGAAAACGCTGAAGATAGAGCCGGAGGTTTATGAGATCTCCGAATCATCGAACAGCGACTCTGTAGAAAAAGCAAGAGACAACAAACCGAGTAAAAGCAATGGCGTAATGAGCAAGGTCGTAACGGAAAGAGCCCGATGAATCGGATTCGTCGGATCATGAGAAGCCATGATGTAGCACCTCAGATCATGCAAGACGCTGTATTTCTTGTAAGAACCCATCGATCTCCATTGGCTTTATTCCGGCAGAACGGTGAAACATAGTTCCGAGTTCTGAGCAATGGTGTCGTCAAAGAAACCGAAGGAGACGAAACCAAGGAGCGATGGCGTCAATAAATCCGGTGGTCGGAATACATGCGGCTCCTCTTCTAAAACGAAGAAGACGCTGAAGATAGAGCCGGAGGTTTATGAGATCTCCGAATCATCGAGCAGCGACTCTGTAGAAAAAGCAAGAGACAACAAACCGAGTAAAATCAATGGCGTAATGATCAAGGGTCGTAACGGAAAGAGCGTTGCGATTCCGGTAAAGAGGAAGAAAAAAAGGGGAAGAAGACGATGGCGATGATGTAGGAGGAAACGTGGAAGACGCGAAGTCGTTTAGGTTTCCGATGAATCGGATTCGTCGGATCATGAGAAGCGATGATACAGCACCTCAGATTATGCAAGACGCTGTATTTCTTGTCAACAAAGCCACGGTATGATATGTTCACACAGGCTTTTGATTCTGCTCTTAGCTTTCGTAGATTTGGACTTATAGATACCAAACACATAAGAAAGTCACGGTTGCTTAGGTCTTAGCTTGGTTTAAGGTCATACTTTGAAAGCTTATTTGAAAAGATTTTGCTTTGAATTCAACTGCTTGTTGGATGTGTTCACACAGGCTTTTGATTCTGCTCTTTGCTTTCGTAGATTTGGACTTATAGATCCCAAACACATAAGAAAGTTACGGCTAATCAGTTTGGACTTTCCTTTTTTTTTTCTTTTTTCCTTTTTTTTCCACATAGAAACGCGTTTGCTTTGCGTTTGCTTTTCTATATATACCCAAATTTCTTCATTACTCAAAACTCACAAATCTCTTCTTCAACCTTTTAGAAACAGAGAACTCAAAGAGAGAAGATACACACACAAAAAGAGATGGATCATAGAAAATCTCTTTTTGTCGTCTGTACATTACTTCTTGTCTTAACTATAAACGGTCAATCAGATTGTAACTCTCACAGGTTCGCTAATAACATAGCTTTTACAGATTGTACTCCTCTCACAGCTCTAGGTTCTTTCCTCCACTGGACCTTCAACGAACAAAACAGCACAGTTTCCATCGCCTTTCGCCGCCCGGGAACCTCTTCATCCTCTTGGATCGCTTGGGGACTTAACCCTAGTGGTCCTCGGATGGTAGGGACACAAGCTCTAGTTGCTTACACCAACTCCAATGGTCAATTCATTAGTCATACATCTCCTGTGACTGGCTATCAAACACTGCTCCAACCGGGAAACCTAAGCTTCCCTGTGACCAGCGTCTCTGCGACTCTTGTCAATGGTGAAGCTACGATCTTTGCGACTCTTGAGTTACCGATGAATTTGACCACGGCTAATCAGGTTTGGCAGATGGGACCTCTTTCTAATGGTGTTCCTCAAGTGCATCCATTGTCAGGAGATAATGTGAGATCAATCGCTCGGATTGATTTCCGGTCGGGACAATCATCTGCTGGTGGTGGAGGTTCCGGTTCTAGGCTGAGAAGAAGAAACACACATGGAGTACTAAATGCTGTGAGCTGGGGAGTTCTAATACCAATTGGAGCAATGATGGCTCGATACATGAAAGTCTTCACCAATCCAACCTGGTTCTATCTTCACATAGCCTTTCAAGTCTCCGGCTACGTTATCGGCGTAACCGGTTTTGCCACTGGAATCAAGCTTGGTAACGACTCACCAAACACATCTTACTCAACTCACCGTTACCTTGGAATCGCACTCTTCACATTCGCCACACTTCAAGTATTTGCTCTACTTCTAAGACCAAAACCAGACCACAAATACCGATTCTATTGGAACGTGTACCATCACACCGTGGGATATACAACCATAGTCTTAGCTATAGTCAATATCTTTAAAGGATTAGATATTTTGGATCCGGATGATAAATGGCGTTGGGCTTATATTGGAATCCTTATTTTTCTTGGTGCTTGTGTTGTGATTCTTGAGCCACTTACTTGGTTTATTGTTCTTCGCCGTAAGAGTCGTGGTGGTAATAATATGGTTGCTTCACCGACTTCAAACAAGTACTCTAATGGTGGTGTTAATGGTTCTACTTCCACTGGACTCCATCACGAAGACGTCTAGTTTCATTTTTTTCTTATATATTGCATTTCTTCGTGTTTTGGATTTTTTTTTCGTTTGATATCTTTTAGGCTTATGTATGTATACAATTTTATTCATTATGTTATATATGAATTGATTAGTGATACTCATTAGTCTTTTTATATATGTGTGTTTTCGTTGCGGTTGTATGCCTTGTGTATATAAACAATTTGCGATTATATTATTGCAAATTATTGATGAATATAAAGATACCTTATGAAGAACATATTCCATTGATGTTACAAAGAGAGAGCAAACAAAAGAGGTGAAAGGGGACAAATCTTGAAAGTTTTAACATATTCCATATATCTATCCACTAAGGTATGATAAAAGAGAAATATTCGTAAACTATTATTTTATATGTTTAAGTGAATCTCAATCGCCTTTACGATCTTAACTTATCAATCTCAGTTTTCATTTTCCTTTATATTTCAATTTGTTTTTAACATAAATTTAATTTATGTTAAAAAGCTTAATGATAATGTTACATATTTTGATATGTGTAAAAAAGTTTCTATATAAAATAAAATCAATAATCAACTAACTATCTTTTGGATGAAGTACTTAATGGTATGAAAAGTTAAATTAAATGATCAATGGTAAATTTGGGACTTGTGTTAGGATTGTGATGTATATGTTTAAATTCGGAGAATCAAATACGAAACCTTCGATCTCTACATTTAGAGTTTAGAATTTTGCTATTAGACTTTGAATATTTTAACGGTATAAATTTTTAATCACTGATTATTGTGAGTCGTTATCGCTATCAACTTATTTGACTTTGATGCTTTGTTTCAATTGCCTTGTGTTATTGGCCGGATCTTGTGGTGATTCTATGCCTATAGTCAATTCAGGATTTAATATTTATAGAGATCAAATGATCACTTGGTTAAGCTGAAGGGTTGCCTTTGGCCCAAGCGGAGGGGTGCATCCCTTCCATAACGACTTTTGATTGCTAACCCTTGAGCTTTCGTGCCCAATCACGTACTCGACTTCCAAACCGTTCACAGGCTAATTCGAGCTGATTAATCAATTAGTGTATTGATATTAATGACTCAATATTATATATATAGTAACAAATATTCAAAATACCTATAAAAAGAAAAATTAAATATATTTTTTCTAATATGTGAAAATATACGTATTACATATAATGGAGACACAAAATTGGATATTAATTATTTAATATAGATAATAGTGATATTATTTATAAAATATCATGTTGATTAGTTTGTTATATATATTGAATTTAATTTGCCTAATCATTAATGAAATAGTTCATTATGACTTTTTAAGTAGATAAACCATATTTTAATATAATAGATATAGTTTTAAGTAATGAAAATAAATATTTAATTTACACATATTAACTTTTTATTAATAAAATAAAGACAGAAAAAATTATTGGTTAAAAATATATTTATATCTTAAAAAAAATACTCTCGCTAAACGCGAGTTCAGTTCTAGTATTCAATTAAACTCGAATATTTCGGATTTCTATTTTTAAGTTCGATTTGTACGGTGTTAATTATTCGGATGGTTAAATTTAGAATATATTTTGGTTTTTTACCGATTTCGATAGTGAAATTGAGAATACATTCGAAGTGTTTACCGGATCCAATTCAGACTCAATATTTTTTTGATTAGATTTTGATTCTTTGAAACCTCGGTTAATTTGCTAAGTTATTACTCCGAAACTTTATCACTTTACTCCGAAACTTTATCATATCGTATTTTGTTAATTAAATATGCCTCCTCCTTTCGGCCTATCGTATTTTAATCTTTATGATAAAATGGGCCTAAAAGGCCTAAATATATAAGCCCATGTAAGAGCCCATTGATATCCGTTGGCTTTATTCCGGCAGAACTGTGAAACTCAGTTCCGACTTGTGAACAATGGTGTCTTCAAAGAAACCGAAGGAGACGAAACCAAGGAGAGATGGCGTCAATAAACTTGGTGGTCGGAATACACGCGGTTCCTCTTCTAAAACGAAGAAGACGCTGAAGATAGGAGGCAATGCGAATAAAGAGCCGGAGGTTTATGAGATCTCTGAATCATCGTGCAGCGACTCTGTAGAAAAGGCAAGAGACAACAAATCGAGTAAAAGCAATGGCGTAATGATCAAGGGTCGTAACGGAAAGAGCGTTGCAATTCCGGTGAAGAGGAAGAAAAATGGGGAAGAAGATGATGGCGATGATGTAGGAGGAAGCGTGGAAGATGCGAAGATGTTTAGGTTTCCGATGAATCGGATTCGTCGGATCATGAGAAGCGATGATACAGCACCTCAGATTATGCAAGACGCTGTATTTCTTGTCAACAAAGCCACGGTATGATATGTTCACACAGGCTTTTGATTGTGCTCTTAGCTTTCGTAGATTTGGACATATAGATACCAAACACATAAGAAAGTCACGGTTGCTTAGGTCTTAGCTTGGTTTAAGGTCATACTTTAAAAGCTTATTTGAAAAGAGTGTTCTTTGAACTCCACTGCTTGTTGGACGGTCTAGTATCTAATAGATCAAAAGCTCAGAGATTATTGAGAAGAATGTTTCATTTTATTCTGAATGATAGAAAGTTGGAATCAAACCTTTAAAAAGCTCAGCATTGAGTTCAATTGCATGTTGTCATATTCAATGTTGATGTTCATGGAGTTTAGAGTACACTAACTTCTTCTTTTTTTTGTGTAATTGAAGGAAATGTTCATTGAACGGTTTTCTGAGGAAGCTTATGAAAGTTCTGTCCAGGACAAAAAGAAATTCATCCACTACAAACATCTCTGTAAGCTCGAATCTGAGCTAGTGAGATTATTACCTCAATTCAGAATTCCATGTTTGATATGTAGAGTTTTCTCTGGTGATTTTGGTTGCAATACAGTCGATACACTAACATTATAGATGATAAATAGAAATCTCCTTCATCGTTTTCACTTTCTGAAAAATCTTTTGCAGCATCGGTAGTGAGTAACGAGGAGAGATACGAGTTCCTTGCAGGTACTTAATATCCTTTGAAGTATTTGTTTATTGAATTCTATTCAATGTAACGTTTAAAATCTTGAACGCAGAGTGTGTTCCTGAGAAACTAAAAGCAGAGGTGGCATTGGAGGAATGGGAAAGCAGCATGACAGATGCAGGCTGAAATATAACCGGTCAGAACCGAACTGATGAACCATTTGGAAATCTGTGTACTATCCTGGTTTATTGGTTCCATCTGCCTAATCTTTAACTTTCTTAGTAACACTTAATTAGAATGCAAATGTATATTAATTCTAGTGTGTATACTCTTTTCTGTTTACAAATTCGAATCTGTGATAAGTAAAATATTTGTTCTCAGATCGATGCATGAAGTTAAAGAGTTTCAGAACTGGAATTGCCACACGACCTTATCATTGGTTTGATTGTTACTTAGATGCAGGAAACATGAAAGACTTTAAAGCACAAGGCAGCACAATTGTGGTAGGTCTGGATATTTTAGATAATTGGGTTCGGTTCTTATTGAATTCGATTTGATACCTTCTATTTTGGGTCGGTTTGATTCGGTCCACGAAAACCATGTACACAGCCCCACAAGTTACTAAGTTATCACTTGTGGATCTTTGTCTCACTGTAACTGAATCAGGAACTGAATTTTTTTGCAAAACAGATAAAGCCCAAAACCTCTCTCAGATCTCTCACTCCATCACGTAGGTCATGAGTTAATGTTGAAGCCATGCCTATCTAAACTAATAGTAGAGGTTCAAAGCTGCAAAAGCAAAAGAATACCAAAAGGGAATGAATCTTGTTCTAGTTCTATCACATTTCTTTCCCTTCAAGCTGTGCCAATTCTGCTGCCTTTTCAGTTTCCTCCACAGCAAATTTCTTGAGCGATTCAACGTCTCTTTTTCCTGAGTTTACAGATACATAAGCATGAAAGAAAAACAAGATCAACATGTAAGAAAACTCACAAGAAATACAGCTTCATCCAAATGTGTTGGCGAGAGTGAGACAAAGCTGTTTTTGAAAAAGCAAATTTACCTTGATACTTTGAAACTTCTTCTCCATTGTAAAATAGCTTAAATGTTGGATAAGAGTGAATCTCAACCTTGGTACAAACAGCTCTACTTGTACCACAATCTACTTCACCAATCTCAATTTCATCGTCTCCTTCCATTGCTTTTCCAAATTCTTCCCACAAATTCCCCAACTTCTTGCTGAAACTCGGATTCAATTTCATCAAGAGGTGATAAACAAGACATGTTACTATGTTATGTAATTTCAAGAAACAAGAAAACTAACCAGTGCTTACACCAAGAAACACAAAATTTTACAAACCATGCAGTATCCTTCTCTTTCACCTGAATCAATCAAAGATGGGGAGAGTAGATATCATCCCTTTCTGTAACTGTACACACAACTTGAAGCTACACTTAGTTATCTGAAGCTGAACTTGAAGCCAAGGAAGAAAAGCATAATGGTGAAATTGGCAGGGATTGGTATCTAAGAGAAGCAAACAATCATCTGAGGATGATCCATATAAAGTATGTAAAATCAGAAAGATCGCTTAAGACGCTTTAAAACCCTGGTGGATAGTCCAAGTGAGAAGGTCATCAAAAACTAAACTAACCTAAATAAGAATCTATACTCAATCAGAAATTCACACTTTTGAGCAAACAATCAAAGTGCAGACCGTGCTAACCGCTTCAGACCATCAAAGGAGATCTAAATCTACTTGATTGCAGTAAAAGACCTGAGTTCACATAAAAACATAATGGTATCTAAGAGAAGCAAACAATCCATATAAAGTATGTGAACTCAGAAAGATCGCCTAAGACGCGTTAATCTCTGGTGGATAGTTTAAGTGAGAAGGTCATCAAAAACTAAACTAAACTGAAAATAAGAATCTCTACTCAGATAGATCAGAAATCTAAACTAATGAGCAAGCAATCATAGTACAGATCGTGCTAACCCGTTTCAGACCATCAAAGGAGATCTAAATCTACTTGATTGCAGTAAGAAACTTGAGTTGACATAAAAAAAGTAAAGGGCTTTAGATGCTTACCTTATCAGTGAAGGTTTCTGGGGTCAGTGTAATGACTTCAGCTTTGGTTAATTCAGTCGAAAGAAAAAGAAGTATAATCATGAGAGCAACAAGCCTAGCACAAATCTTCATCGTAGCAGATTTTCACCTGATAGAAAACATTAACAGATTATAAAACGATCTCAATGTGATTAAGTCCTTAATATACCAACTCTCCTGAACTGTAATGGTAAGTGACATATAAAAGTTGAGACAACAATTCACGAATGGATAAAGAAACAATCCACTTGAACCAGATTTGGTGTTTCAAACTAGAGTCTAATGAAGAATTCTACAAGATTAACTTTCAAAACCTTAAGGGCAAATTCACCCAGAAACGCGAATACAAGGGATGATCAAGCTAAAGGTTTTACATTTTTTCAACGAATTTCGGATTTGGATCTCCAGAGACGATGGGATTGAATCGAGAAGAAAAGGAATCAAAGGAATCAGATATAGGAGTAGAGAAACGGATCTAAGATGTGAATGAATCGCTTACCTTCTGCAAATCAATACAGACCAGCTTACAAAGAAGAGCTCGAGTCTATTTATAACTCTACTGCTCAGAGATTGAGTCTAGACATGTAAGGGAGGGTTTTAGACCTGGACAACAATGTGTGTAGAAACAGACAAGACGGTTTATAACTGTGATAGATTTGTCAAGAGTAGTCCTGGGCATAAAAACCGAATCGAATGTACCGAACCGAAACCGAACCGAAAACCGAACCGAATATCACAAATAACCGA
>OVAU01004162.1:0-10358 GCA_900406315.1 Biscutella laevigata subsp. laevigata | reverse complement strand
AAACCGAATGATAAAACCGTATAAAATCACACACATCACATTCTACAATAAATTCCATATTGGTTTGTATTCGTATTTGGTTTGGTTTTTACTATCTAAAAATAAATATAAATGATATATAAATTTTAATTAATTTTGGTTAAATCATTTGATTTTATGGAATTCAGGTATGATTTCACAAGTTTGGTGTAGAAAATTTTAATCAATTTGAGGTTTTATAAAGTTCGGTTTGAATTTGGTTTAATGAACTTTTGTTCAGTAATATTTCCTAACCCTTCGAGATGATTTAGAGTTTGGACTAACCACCAAGATTGTAGTAGATTTGAGACTTTCCATCAAATCACCCCATAAATTGTTGGTTTAGAAATTAGGCTTTGATGTATTTGAAACATAGTTTAGAAATGGATGATTATGCATTAAATTGTTAATATGAAATTTGTTTTTTGGACCAAGAGAATGTGAGTATATAGGCAGCTTTCACAATAATGGTGTAAACCGCATTTTTTTAAGAGAAAATGATTGAAATAGTACAGAAAAGTTGGAATATTATTAGAGTAACATACATCTTTTAAAAATTACTAGAATGTTTTTCGCACCCTAGTAAATTACAGAAGACACCCTCGTTTATATTTAATCAATAAATCCACATCACTAATAGCTGAGTTATATTACATAACTGTATTCCACGTGTATATTGTGGCTGATTTAGTTGTAATTAATAAATCCACGTCACTAAATCATATGCCACGTTGTATACTGTGGCTGAGTTATATATTAAATACAGAGCTGAGTTTAATTTGGTTAACAAATAAACCGTTTTTGAAACAGTATAATTAAGAAGAAATATATACACCAGTAATTATTTCTCAGTAAAAATCACTCTACACGGCACTCTAGTTAGTCATTTCTCTGAAAATCGTCATCTTCTCCTAAAATCGTCATCTTCTCTGAAATCGTAATCTTCTCTGAAATCTCTGAAACACTCTAGTTCGTAAGTCATTCTCCGAAATCGTCATCTTCTCCAAAATCTTCTTCGTCGTACTCTCCGGTAAGTTGCGACTGTGTTTGATTTATGTTAAGACTAAGTTTGATTTCTATTGCGACTGAGTTTGATTCTCTTGCAGCTGAGTTTGATTTATGTTCCGGCTTAGTATGATTCTTATTGTGGTTGGGTTATATATTATGTAGAGGTTGAGGTAGTTTCTATAGCGGCTGGATAATACATAATGTTGTCGTTGAAACTAAGCTAGGGTTTAGGGCTGAGTTAGTTTATGCAGCGGCTCGGTTACCTTTATGTTGCGGTTGAGTTTAATTTAAGGTTTAGGTCTGAGTTATTAATTATGTTATGGATGAGTTATTTTACCAAATGTGGTTGGATTTGGTAAAATATCAGCTGATCTATATTTGTTTTTTTTTTTGATCAGATGGATGTCTCTGCAATCTGAATATTGAGGACCAGATTACCCTCCAACTGATTAGAGAAAGAATAGGCAACGTAGTATGGGAAGAACTAAAGCAGTTCTCTGTTGGAATCATTGCTAGGATTGTTGATAGCAATATGATTTGGTCTAATAGGATCGTACATTACCTACTATGTAGACAACTTCATGTACATAAGGAGATTTAGAGTATCGTTCATGATCAACTCATCAGGTTTGGATTAAACGAATTCCACGATATAATTGGGTTAGACGTATACCCACTGCCAACATAAAGGTTTGATGAACTCGAGCAATACCCATATTTCTAGAGAGAGTTGAGAGTGGATCTTGGGCAGGGACCCAAGTTCGTTGAATTGAGGGCGGCATTAGATGATTGTCCTCGATGGAGTAGTGAAAAGCGATAATGGTTGGGCCTTTTAGCTTTGCTAGCCGCGGGTGTTCATGCTCTGCATCAAAATTCTCGGATTTCCTTTGAAAGTGCAAAAAGAGTATTCGACGATGAGGCCATGATGTTATATCCATGGGGTCGTTCTGCTTTCGAATTTCTTGTTGACTCTATCAAGTCGGTGGCTACCTCACGTGATTCATACCACGTCAACGGATTGGTTCACGTGTCATTGGCTTGGACGTATGAATCTGTCACTTGCTTCGGATAGCGTTTTGGGGGAGTGAGAAATGCCTCAACTAACATTCCGCTTCTTCGATGGGGGTGGAAACCGCACACGTGAGGCTCTCGAGACTGTCCTCAACGGCGAGCTCAGAGTTCATGGCAAGGTAATGTTTCAGACTGGTTTATCTAGTTTTAATTTTCTTCATAGCTGAGTTACGACGGCTGTGTTTTGAGGTATTGGAGGCTTAGTTATATTGTTCTGTTTACTTTATTGTTGTGTTCTGTTTTGAGTAATGTTTCAGACTGGTTTATCCAGTTTTAATTTTCTTCGTAGCTGAGTTATGATGGCTGTGTTTTGAGGTATTGAAGGCTTAGTAATATTGTTATGTTTACTTTATGGCTGTGTTTTTTTTACATTGGAGGCTGAGTTTTATAGTGATTATTCGATGGGTGAGTTTTTTTTACTTTGAAGGTTGACTTATGAATTCCTTTGTCCAGGTGCGCTTGAGGAATTTGGTGATGAAGGATTCTTTAGATGCCATGTTTCCTCCTCAGTGGTCGGGAGAAACAGATGACCCAAGTCTTGTCAAGCTGATAACGGACATATACGCAGACCTGTTTGTTGCAGGCTCTTGGGATGTGCATATCAAAGAGAACAAGAAAAGAGCGAGTGCTGGAATTTTGGGTGAGCCTGAGCTACCAGCAAAGAAGAAGAAGAAAGATGCTCATGTGGAGGGCCAGAAGGAGAAGACGGAGAGAAACTCAGCCGCGACAGAGGAGAAGAGCACGAAGGAGGCTATGGCTACCATGCTTAAGATACTGCAAGACTTTAGAAAAAAATTTGCCTATCAGGATGATAGATCTACTGGTATAGAGCAGACCATGTATGCNAGAAGAAGAAAGATGCTCATGTGGAGGGCCAGAAGGAGAAGACGGAGAGAAACTCAGCCGCGACAGAGGAGAAGAGCACGAAGGAGGCTATGGCTACCATGCTTAAGATACTGCAAGACTTTAGAAAAAAATTTGCCTATCAGGATGATAGATCTACTGGTATAGAGCAGACCATGTATGCTGGATTTGCTGAAGTGCATAAGGAGATAGATGATAGCTTTGTTGATGTGGAGAACATCGTTGGTATAACAATCGCAGAAGCAATCAATATGCGTCTAAAAGATCATTCGGGAGTAGGGCGAGAAGGAGCTGAAAGTCACAGAGACCTCTCAAAAATCCAAAATCGCCCGGCTTTACCACTCCCCTTGCCGCCGCCGTGGTCCATTAATAGTCCAAACGCAGCTAGGATCCTCGTAAAGGTCAAGCGGGGGATGATAAACAGATTCCGGGTACGGGAACGAAGTGGGATTTGGCTGCGGAGCTTCGTAATGGTGCTGATGATTTTATTGATTTCGTTTCTAATGGTCTTTCTCCTACTAAGAGACAAGGAGCCGCCACAAAGGCTGCGATATCACATACTCGTAAAACGAGGCAACCGAACCCTGCGGTAGCAAAGGCTGTGAAAACGAGGCAGCATATCGTTGTTGAGCAACTAGAGCGAGAGGATATGGAAGACGCTCGGTTAGATCAGGAACTGGCGGTCGAGTATCAGCAGATTGGACAAGCCTTGAATATTAAACGACCCGCTAGACCAGCTGTTGCCGATAAGGAGTTAGGGAAGAAGAAAGGGCGGAAAGGGGCCGCTGGGGTAAAGAAGAATGCAATCATAGTCCCGAGTCTGAAGGACATTTCGATTGTAGATGTGACCGACGATGTTGTCGACGTGAATAATCTATCAGCCGCTGAACCAGTTGCTCTCAAGAAACTGAGGGGAACGCCGAGAAAAAAGGTAAAGGTCGTTGGGGTAAAGGCTGTGGTAAAGAGGCAACCGAATCGGCAGGAAGAGGCCACGATCCCGACTCCTGGGGCAGTTCGATTAAGGATGTGACCGACGCTATTGAGAAATTACTGGTGGAATCGTTGCCGGAGTGTGATGTGGATGAGGAGGAAAAATCGAGGTTTGAAATGATGAAAGCTTATCGGGAGGGCCGTGGGCCCAAAAATACCGTTTTCCGTACATTGGGCCAAATGGAGAGTCGTGCTTGAGGAAGAATATAACACCTTCACCAACGATATATGATCCTCTAGAAGATTTTGATGCGGATAGAAAGGTGAAATTCTAGGATAACATGCAGCAATACAAGTATGAACCCTTAATACCATCTGTATATATCTGTATATATAAGCAAAAATTAAATTAAATCTGCATAAACTGAGCTGTGTTTATTCGTACAGGGCAAACCATTGCAAACAGAGTCCCTCGATGATAGTGTGTTCTTCAACGTCCTCGTCGCACGAAGAGAGGATTAGCCAAATGGGCTTAAGGGATAATATGAATGGCTGAACAGGCAAGTAAGTATACCTCACGACTGATTTACATTATGCATCGATGGCCGGTTTATTTAATATTTGGCAGCTGAGTTATGATATTTTACTCTTATTTTTACAGCATATCGTTGCATATATTAGACTCCCCATTCTGGTCTGAGCGCATCAGTTTTATTGATGCTTTGTTCAAAGACCAGTGGACGAGATTCGACTACAAACAGTTCAAGTTCAAACCGCACACTTCAGATTCACCCAAGGGTATCAAGATTTGGTTTACGGCATGCAGCCGGTCGGACTAGAGACGGAGAAGATGTGGGCGAGAGATGTGGGCGAGAGATGTGGACCACCTCTACGGGGTAATCCATGTTGCGGAGTCTCATTGGGTGGCGTATCACGTTCACTTGTTGAATGATAGGATTGTTGTCTACGATTCAATCATCAGACACGTGACACCCGAGACTGAGAAGAGAGTTAGAGATGCATGTAGACCGCTATTGCATATGATCCCATACTTGTTGTGCGAGTTTGTTCTGGCTGAAATACGAAAACATAGCAAAAGACAGTTTCAGTTTCGGAGGAGGGGGAAAGACGAACGAACCATTCCACAAAACGAGGAACCTGGTGATTGTGGGGTGTATTCGTTGAAGTTATCGAATGTTTGACGCTCGGAATACCTTGTCATGGGATAGACGATGCACGCATTCAAAATATACACACGGATATAGCAGTAGCATGTTCGAAGCGGGAGTATCTGAATATATACACTTGTATATTAGTCAGTCGTGTTGTATCTCAATATATACACGTGTATATAACCCAACCAAACCCTAAACTATGTCTTTTATATAACTCTCCATTTTGTAGACTTGTATCTCAGTCGTATTGTTAAGATAACTCAGCCGTTTAGTGGCCATATAACTCAGTCATACCTGCAACACGCTATAAAACTCTCAATCCTAAGTGAATATCAATCAAATGTATATATCCACTTTATTGAATTTTCAAGTCGAGAATTGATAATGCTCTTGAGATGTATATTGGTTAATCATATATGATCTATTTTATTGTCGAGTTCTCTCTCTCTCTCTCTCTCTCTCTCTCTCTCTCTCTCTCTCTCCCCTTCCCTCTATATCCGAGAATTAATAGAAACATAATGGGAAATGATGGGGGCGTAACACAGCGATAACAGAGTCAAGCGAAAAAATTGAAAAAATAACATTTCGAAAATTTTGAAATTTCATGCCAGCGGAAACATTTAAATTTATAAAAATTCAAAAAACGTAACATAGTTGTCCCCAAGAAATGAGTAGTTCTAGATACTTAAGAGTTGTCTTTTGACCATTTTAAGGAATCTTTGGTTGAACCTACTTATAATCCATTTATTTGCAGTTGTCCACGTGATTATAACAATTTTTTTTTCAACAAGATTATAACAATTTAATCATGAGTTATAATGTTTTGCATTACAATTATTGCGAAATCGAATAATTCAACTGATTGGGTTCATTACAGTCGTCAAGATGGTATATGGTTCCATATAATTTCAAAGGTTGTTTACGTAATAGATGATCATATATTTGATATTTTACATGAAAAGTTGTCTAATTCGTATTGAATCAACATACATCTCGATAGCATTATACAAATATGTGATCTAATGTATTATAAGCTAATTCATATTCATATATTAATCAAATGTATTATAAGCTAACTCATATAAAGTTACTCAAATTTAAGGCTAATAATATTAATTTAATGATCAATTGAATATTACTCGTATATTTGAATACTGTTGAAATTATCAACAAATAGAGATTAAACAACAACTCAACTAGTACCAAATTGATAAACAATCCAACGGTTAAGAGTAAACCAGAATAACACAGCCGTAATGAGACATTAATTCCACCGTAAAAGGATACTTATACTCCGTAAATCAGCCTTACATCGTACCACAGTAAATCAGCACACCAAACCCTATGATCAATATAATATAAACACACATCAGCACACTACCGTAACTAATATTTTTAAGATATTAAAATATTCGCACATTAACCCTATAGCGTAAATAATATAATATTCATACAAGTTGAGATGTCTTATTACGGAGCTATGATGTCCTATTAGTCATAGCTATGATGTTTTATCAGCCAGCTCTGATATGTCATATCACCTGAGAAAGTATGTCTTTTTACGTTACCAATGTAAGATAAGAGAACGTGTCGGCACAAACATCGAGATAACATGGAACGAACGCGGCGGTTTAAAATTTCATATATAACGGTTGAGTTATCTAGTTTTTATTTACATTGTGGCTGAGGTATTGGACAAGTTTATTCCACAGGTCACCAGTAGCATTAGAAAATTTGCTAACCCGTAAATCAGCCGGGATTATCTTTAGTTTCTTTTTTCTCTGCTGCCGTTGATCGTAATCAATCCAACGGATAAGATTATTGCAGTCTCTATTCATCTTCGTCTTTAAAGGGAGATGCGTTTCTTCCTCTTAATCCAACAAAATCCTCGTTATGGACCGTTTCGTCGTCCCTAGACCTACTCATACACAGGTCTCCTCCCCTGATTGGGTAATCCACCAACTCTTGGATCATCATTGTATGTCGTGTATTGTAATCAATCCAACGGCCAGGGATTCAAAGCGAATAAACTCTTTTTCGTTTCATTTTTCTCGCATTCTCGCTCTATTTCCAGAAAAGGCTTTCTTACCCCGTCAATCATGAAAGCAGCCATGACCAAATGTAACTCAACCTTTATTAAATCATAAATTCTTGTTATTTCAAAGAAGTCAGTCATATCAGAGAGGAAATACATGTTAATCCGTAAATCAGCCACGAAAAGCAACTTTGATTTCTTATTTTCTTTACTTCCGTTGATTACTTCTGGTTTTTCATTGCTTTGTCTACTCTCTCTTCCTCTTTGTCTATAAAACGAGAAGTGTTTCTTCATCGTAATCAAACAAAATCGTTGTTTTTGGACCGTTCCAAAACTAGACACTTTCTCTTCGTCTTTTCTCTTGCCCTCACCCACTACTTTCAGTAGGGCTTTCTTTTGGAGTTTGATAACGACATCTCTGACATACCGGTCGAGTACCATTGTCCTGTCATTGTACCTTTACCCATTGACGGTCATTTGTCATTGTATCCTTACCCACCTGAGATGCAATTGTCCTGAAAGCGACAATCGGCCGTGGATTAGTGGGGTGGATATACTGTCAGGGTTTGCTTCACCTCCTCCAGTCCATGAGTTCCTCCTTCTAGGGACTCGACTTTGGTGAAATCAGAAACATATCATGACCCTTCTGATTTTTTCTGATCTGTTCGGTTCTCGCCGACATTTTTAGCCCGAGCATCTCATGGAGGAGATCTCTTTCTTGTTTCCACTCTTTTTTTTTTTAATTTTCTTGCAACTTCTTAAACCAATGCGTTGTGTACGACTGTTATTCTATCCATACTGACGGTGATGCAATTCAGAGCGCAGTGACCAGATGCACAAACCCTTGAGATAGTCTTAATGAATGATCATCTAGCGTTTTTTTGTCGTTTGTGCACTTTGTGTTTTGTTCGATCGACCTTTGAGCCTTTTAATCTGTCGACCTTCCTTACTTAATGAAATATCATTTCTGTTTCTCTATTTGAGTCGCTCGACGAATAACTCTGCCATAATTAAACATTGGCAGCCGTAATAAATATATAACTCAGCCATAATTAAACAACAACTCTGCCAACAAGTAAATCAACCAAAAATCAGCCGTTAAAAGAAATGCATGCATGACTTAAACACAAGTCAGCCGTATAAGAACATTTTCCCGCCAGAGGGGATTTCCTTTGTCTTTTGGCCACTTTAAGGAATCTTTGGTTGAACCTACTTATAATCCATTAATTTGCAGTTGTCCACATGATTATAACAATTTAATCATTAGTTATAATGTTTTTATATTACAATTATTGTGNCATTAAAATTATTGCGAAATCGAATAACTCAACTGATTGGGTTCATTACAGTCGTCAAGATGGTATATG
This sequence comes from Biscutella laevigata subsp. laevigata, assembly GCA_900406315.1. Classification (NCBI taxonomy): domain Eukaryota; kingdom Viridiplantae; phylum Streptophyta; class Magnoliopsida; order Brassicales; family Brassicaceae; genus Biscutella; species Biscutella laevigata. The sequence continues at coordinate 1,890 of OVAU01004162.1, read as the reverse complement.
GTTCCATATAATGTCAAAGGTTATTTACGTTATAGATGATCATATAGTTGATACTTTACATGAAATGTTGTCTAATTCGTATCGAATCAACATACATCTCGATAACATTATACAAATATGTGATCTAATGTATTATAATCTAATTCATATTCATCTATTAATCAAATGTATTATAAGCTAAATCATATAAAGTTACTCAAATTTAAAGCTAATAATATAATTTAATGAGCAATTAAATATTACTCATATATTTGAATACTGATGAAATTATCAACAAATAGAGATTAAACAACAACTCAACTAGTATCAAATTGATAAACCATCCAACGCCTGAGAGTACACTAGAATAACACAGGCGTAACGAGACATAAGTCCGCCGTAAAAGGATAGTTATACTCCCTAAATCAGCCTTACATCGTACTAGAGTAAATCAGCACACCGAACCCTATGATCAATATAATATAAACACACATCAGCACACTACCGTAAATAATATTTTTAAAATATTAAAATATTCGCACATCAACCTTATAGCGTAAATAATATAATATTTTTACAAGTTGAGATACGTTACTGGAAGCTATGACGCTTCATCAGGCAGCTCTGATATGTCATATCACCTGAGAAAGTATGTCTTTTTACGCTACCAATGTAAGATAAGAGAACGTGTCGGCACAAACATCGAGATAACATGGAAGGAACGCATCGGTTTAAAATTTAATATATAACGGCTGAGTTATCTAGTTTTTATTTACATTGTGGTTGAGGTGTTAGACAAGTTTATTCCACAAGTCAACAGTAGCATTAGAAAATTTGCTAACCCGTAAATCAGCCGGGGATTACATCTTTAGTTTCTTTTTTCTCTGCAGCCGTTGATCGTAATCAATCCAACAGATAAGATTATTCCAGTCTCTAATTTATTTTTTCTCTCCCTCTATTCTTCTTCGTCTTTAAAGGGAGATGCGTTTCTTCGTCTTAGTCCAACAAAATCCTCGTTCAGGACCGTTTCGTCGTCCCTAGACTATTTCTCTCGTCTTTTCTCTTGCCTTCTCGTCTTGCATTAAGAAGGGTTTTCTCATGGAGTCTGATAATGACATCTCCGACATACTGCTCGAAGTCTCTTGTTTAAGAAGGGTGTATAAAAAGGGACCAAGGGTTCACATCTCTGAATCAGTAAGAAAAAAATGTTGAAACGTATTCCGGATAACTACATCGACCAAGAGTACCGCAGATACCTAAGACAAATAATACCACAATTGAATTCCTCAACGGAGGTGGAGGTTGAGAGTCAAGGGAGCGGTGGAGGAAAAGGGGTGGGGGAAGAATCTGTCAGAGGAGTGGAATCGGGTGAAACATTAGTTTTTGGACCTTCAAACCGTATCAAAATGTTGTTTGCTACTAGAAGGACATCCAAACCGGAGGTCCGTAAGAGACTCGAGGATACAATCAAAATGCTTCAGGACATTCTGAACGAGATTGAAGATTGATGATATTTATTTAGATTAAGATCTCTTTTTTTATTATGTATTGCATGTTCTGATGTGTTTTTTGCCTCTATGAACCTTGTTGGATCCATATTTCTTCCTTTGTTAAGTTCACGCAGCGTTTGTGCCTCCTTCAGATCGTTCGATCGGCCTTCAAGCCTTTGTGAATTTTTGAGTATGTATTTGTTACAAAACACAAGAAACCTTGGTAAAATATAACTCATACTTAATTAACCTAGTAATACGTAGCAAGTATAGACAACTTATCTCCCATGGACTCAAACGTAATTAAACTAAGCCGTATTTAAAACAAATTCAGCCGTAAACCAGACGTTTAAGAAAATATTGAAACAGATCTCATCGCCGTTGATATACGCGTGGGTAGCCTCAAGCTTCACGCTAGAGG
>OVAU01004161.1:0-10360 GCA_900406315.1 Biscutella laevigata subsp. laevigata | reverse complement strand
ATCTTCTGAACTTCAAACTTTGGCTTCAAAACCTTGAGGATTCACGCCTTAGCTTGCACTTAGAACTACCACTCACAAGACGAGGACCAACCGAGAACAAGGGCACACCATGACAAAGGGTTAAACCGAGAAAGGAACAAACTTGCCTTAGCACAAGTGGGAGAAAACAAACGAGCTTCACCTAATTCGAAAGACTAGCAAACTCCGGTGAACTGTTGATGATTAGCCGTCCTAAACGAAGGCGAGTCTGGAACGTAGCTACTTCCACACCAAAGACAAGGCTTTTTCCAAACCAACCCAACCGAGAGACCATGCCGCGGGACTGAAACACACAAATAAACCACAACAGCGAGACCCGAGTAGACTAGAGGCAGAACCTAATCAACCGACTGCTAAAACCATACGCCGAGAGAGACTGAACCAAGGCAGAAAAAGACAAAGCTGCTGTACAGAATAAGACCACAAAACCGTGTAAAAAGAAGCTCGACAGACCCACCGGACGATCACTACCAACTACGCCTCCTAATCCACCGCGAAACTAGAGGAAGAACTAGATCGCACACCTGAGAAGACAAAGAGCCACTACCTCTATCTTTGCCGCAGCAGAAGATCAAGCCGGAGAGAGAAGTCATCCGACGACGAGGAAGAGCTGCCTACTCCGTGGAGAGACACACCGCACACCAGCAGCAAAATCCGGTGATTCTAACGAGACACACCATGGCAAAACACGAAGCAGAAAAGGAGAGAGATACAGAACTGGTCATCTCACAACGCCGATGAAGTCGGACGCCGGAGAAACCGGTCCCAGCAAGAACAAATTTGATTAAGGTCGGCGGCGCGATAAAAAAAGGGAGAAAGATTTAGGTTTTTAAAAAAAATCTTCTCTAGCAAACCAATTCAACTTAGATGGTGACATTGACGACGTGCAATTAAAAAAGAAAAAGAGAGAGAGTATTAGTGGAAAAGACAAGGGATGACGTAAGCCGATGAGAATCTAAAGATCCTCTACGGCCCGAAACCATTAGATCCTGCCCCGGTAGCTTTATGAACCGACCCGTTTACCTACTTCCCTCTCACCATCCACCTACCTTTGACGCTTCCCGGAATTTTACTGCTAAAAAAAATCGATCGGTGAGATCTAGTCCGTTAACGAGTCTCGATTAGTAGATCTGGGTCGTGACTCATTTGAAATCTTTGTTTTTTTAAAGATTCTCGTTCTGGGCATTGAACTATTGCAATAATTGAAGGTCGATCAATCATTGAACTTTGTTCTTAAGGTTCGTCCTCAAAGGTATCACTTCCTCTATATATGTTGGTTTTTTGTGGTTTATAACTTCATATGGGTTATACGGTATCTTGTGATTGTGAGCTTGAGTTTATGTTGCTTCGTCGATATGCCCGAGAGACCCTGAATTTTAGACACAGAGTTGAAGTATCGCATGATTTCTGATACACATTTGTTGTGCGTGCTTTAGAGTGTTATGAGCTCTTAGAAACTATGGGAATGGCGTCAATGAGTTCTGTTGGAGAAGATTTTCGACTTTGCGTGTTTGACTTGAGGAGAGGCCAAAACGAAGGACAGGAACTGGACAAAATCTTGTTCTTCTATCCTCCTCATCAAACCTTCTCTGCTCAGCTATCTGTTATCGGTCTCAGCGAAGGCCTTATCACCTTTACAAGGTCAGGTGCTAGAGATTTTGTTTTCATTCTTTACATATCTTCAAACTCATGGATTCAGTTGTCTGTGTGGATCATGTTCTCATGAACCTTTAGCAAAAAATTCTGTTTCACTTGTCACATATTCTGCTGAGCTTTTGGCTTTACCTTATTGCTTTGTGTGTATGTAAATGTAGACTTTTCTCCCCGGAGGCAGCTTGTGAGGTAATAGAAGCAGAGAGACATTCTCATGTTTTCTATGAAGCCGAAACCGATATATGGATGGTCATGGTACAGTATTATCAACTCTGTTACTTGTTCTGGAACTTGAATCACACACACATTTATTCATATGCAGAAAGGGAACACAATTTGATCTATCTAGACTTTGGCAGATTGTTGAGAAAAACAAGGAGATAGAAGCCATATGGAGGATTGATGCATTACGGAGAGTGCTTAAGGAAGTGCACTCCCTCTTTGTTATGTTTCACGGGTCGATTAGGGCAATGCTTGAAAAAGAACCAACTGGAGGGCTTACAAGATCACACTTGTATCCATTCATCACAGACTACTTAAATGGTAAGCAATTTCCGGCCAAATCTAGCACATAACATCCCTGTGTAATAGCACTTATCAAAAGGTTTTCTATATTTGGGCAGATCTTTTTGTTGGGAAGAAACTTCAGTTACCTACCTTCCGTGAAAATTTAAAAGAGCGTGGTACAGTTCAGATGCTAACTTTAGCAAGAGATGCGGCACTTGAAGTTCAGGTTTGTTTCTCCATTAGAAGATTCGTTTCTCGTTAATACACTTGATGGTTCACAATTTTGACTACCATCTTTTTAGATGTACAGTCTCTCGTTGGAGTTCTAGATTCATGTGCTGAGACAGTTCGATGTCACTCTGTGATTTTATTTCATGATCTACTGGTGTCAACAACTCTCTCACCTGTATGTTTTCAAATCCTTCGCTCGCAATATTCTTCTTAGTCAAGACAGTTGATTCGTCAGGATTCTTGAGTTATCATAGTCAAGACACTGATATAAGATCTCTCTCTTTTGTAAGGATGATACGGTCGACCTGTTTACATTTTCGGTCATGAGATTAACCACAAACGCTCTATCCTCTGGTACGAGTTCCTGGTCATATTTACGCAAGGGATCTACCTCTACTCTTTCTCTTGGTTCAAGTGATGCATTGCCTTCAGGAAATGGTAATAACAATGGTCGTGTTATTAGACCATTACAGCAAGGGAAGTGGTCGAAAGGGAAAGATGGGTTTCTTGTAACTGATATTTGGGGTATAGATGCCACTCCGACAATTTGGCTACAGAAGACGCAAGAAAGATTTTACCTTTTGACTTATCAATACAAAAGTCTCACCTTGGTTCTTCTCGTACCTACCGTTGCCATCGTTAATGGAGAGCTAGACATTTCATTCGTGAAGCATCAAGTTATTGAAAATGTCAGCTCCTCTTTTGCTTCATTTAGAATTCTTTTCAGAGTTCATCTCTTAAATCTGTTTACACTTTTGCAGGCATCGGGAAAAATCTTGAAAGTGGAAGAGAAACTATCGAGAGGATGGGGCGGTGAGAACGCTTACCATGTGAGCGGTTACCGATATTTGCTTGTTGATAATGACATGGAAGTTTCAAGAGCTTCTCCACCAGGGAAGGTTACAACTTTAGCAAAGGTGAGATAAAAACTCCTATCAATGATTCATCTGCTGCAATATCACGATTAGCATAACCAAAGGTGTATCAAATTCACAAAGCTCTCTCTCTCTCTCTGTAATTTGTAGGAGTCTTTGCTTGCACTTAATAAGCTAAGAGAAGAAGTGGATTCAGAGAAAAGGCGAGCGAAGCAAGAGAAAGACATGGAAATATGCATACGAGCGAAGAACAACACGTGGGTCATTGCTAATCTAACGAGAGGTAAAGAGCTTTACATGGCTTTAGAAAAAGCAAGTGCGACTCTTCTTGATGCTACAGACTCTGTCCAAAGATTCAGCAACAGGTAAACAAAACCTTGACTTATTAACTAATCCATGAATAGAGTTTGCGATCAAAGAAGTAAAACTGTTTTGTTCTTATTGTACTACAGGTACTGCAGCGGAGCATTCTCCTTGGACTAGAATTCTGCAAAAGTATTTTTGAAATGTTTTGTTTATTATAAATATAAAAAACCGTTACAAAGAAGAATGATTTGGTCTCGTTTGACATAAAGTAAACAATGATAAGTTTTTGGTAGCAATCGTAGAACTTGACTCTTGAAGGTTTTAAAAAGACAAGCAACCACTTTCGGTCTAATAAAGTAATCACTTCCGAATACAGAAAGGATTAAAGCTTTAAATCGATTTACATGAAGATGAAATCACTTTATTTACATTTCATTATCATAAAATGAGACAATTTTCATCAATTTTTTACCCTGTTTTTTCCAGTCTCATGTGGTTATTTATGTACATTCGATAAATTTGTGAGATCTTCTTCAAGCGTAAGGATTAACGTGAGATGAGTAATCTAATGTTCCTGCTCCTTCCCATCCCATCCATTCTTCCCACGTGTCACAATCTGGATCATTCATTCCATTGAATCCCTCATCAGCTACATCGAACGGCTGAAATTCATCCGTTCCTTCCATTTGATTCTTTATTTGCTTCAACACAATCTTCAAAGTCGAAGAAGAAGATGATCAGTTTATAATCACAGAGAAATTGAAACAAATTTGAAAAATAGATCACGCTTACGTCATAAGCTTCGTTGATTGTCTGAAATTGTACCCCACAATTACTTCCTCTACAAACATCAGGATGATACTGCAAACAAACAAAATAATAACAAATTGATAAGAAATAAGTCAAATTAAAGAAACCCAGAAAACAAAATCGAATCTTTAGCAACGTAGATCTAAGAAAAATAAAGGTCAAACCTTTTTAGCGAGTTGTCTGAAAGCTTTCTTGACCTCATATTCAGATGAATCGGGTCGGATCTTAAGAGTCTTATACGGATCCATTACAGAAGATGAAGAACAGATCACTTTTGTTCTACTCACCATCTTCGTGTCTTTTCTTCTACTGTTTCTTAATCGAAACGATGAAGAAGATGATGAAAACGATGATCCGGGTATACCCGAAAACCCGTTTCCTCCGATCGTCAAAGCAATAGTCATAATCAAAATAGAAAACCCAGAAAAGATTATAAACTTTAGAAAGTTGAAGTAAAAGGAGAGCTTCTTTTTGTTTTCTTAAATTGAAGAGGTTCAATAATGGATTTGGATGTAATGGATTAGGATAAAGAGAGAAACAGAATTATTTATAAGAGAAGAAGAGAAACGATGACTCATTTTTTTGTCATCTTAAAGTGTCCTTATCCATAACGCTACCTATTACCAAGGGTTTTTTTTACTATTCTTTTTTATAAATAGAATAAAAAGGATAATAATAAAAAAAAACACTTATCCATTCCTACTTTTTTGTTTTTATGTTTAGGAAATATAAATTTGAATTTTAAGAAAAAAATAAAGTAAACCAATTCAACTGTGATTTTTAATTTGTGTCTAAATTCTGTGAAAAGACAAGGAAATTGTTTAATTGAAAAAAAAAAAAAAAAAGGAAATTGTTTAATATGTTTTTTTGTTGACAAAAGAAGTTTGATAGGTTGGTGGTGATAGAATATTCCTTAAATTTTTGGGTATATATATTTTAAGATGTAATTAGGTACAATTCAGTTTTCATATTCTCTAATTAAGTATGTTTTGGATACTGTGGGTAGATTACACAGAAACTATTGTTATGTTTTTTCGTAAAACCTTTTTGTTTAGTACTTTGAGATACTTTTAATGGCGATACTGACATGAAATGAAAAATGACTGATCATAAACTCGTTCTTATCCGAAATTATATGAACAAACAAAACTAGAAGAAAGATTCCTACGCAATTTGAGTATCCCGGAATCAAAATATCTCATGATTCTCATCAATGAAATTGCATATAAAATTACATAAATTTGTGGATCACAAAACCTACCAATGATGTATATTATGGGCCAATCAATTAATATGTCACATTAATAACGAGAGCTACCTTTGTATGTTATTTTCGTATGCCATTTTTCTACTTCGAGAAATGACAAATAAATTTCACAAAATCTTTGAACACTGAAGACGAAAGAAACACTACAACAATTACCGTTCAGAACCTTAAATTGAACTAGTATTTTGTTTTCAGCTGATTATGTAGTTGAAAAGCAAGAACAGAAGATGATTGCTCCTTGAGTTCCCATGTAAATTCATGTTGATAAACAATGACAATGTGAAAATTTCATGAGCCTCTCAAGCTCTTCTTCTTCGCTTCCTCTTCTCTCTGTCGCTTTCATCCGAACTAGAAGAGGATGATGAATCCGACTCAGATTCAGAGTCAGAACTTTCAGATCCAGATGATGATCCTGATTCTGATTCCGGAGCTTGTTTCTGTTGTTGCATGATGAGGCGCGGCATGTTCTTCAGGTACTCTCTGAGATTCTCTGTGATTCCTCCAAGACCAATGGAGGTAAAGAAGTTGATTGCAAACCTCGTGTTCTTTGGATTGTCTTTTGGAAAGATTGATTCAAGTGACTCCTGCATTGTTGGATCCTGGAGCCTGTCGTTGAGCAGCCTAATACCCAAGTGTTCTGACAATTCCTGCAATCGTTGCAAAGTAGTAAACCAAATCAACACATCCGTCTCACATATAAAACAAGGAATTAATCACACATGACCAATCTCCAATGAAACCAATGATCTGAAGATCTGAGAAATGGTAAAATGAGTTTCATGGAGTATCTGTCAAGGATTCTAGTTACCTGGAAAAGGATCTTGATGAAGATACGAGATGAGGAAGTTGTGTCCTCCTCAGTTAACCGGATGTAGGCAAGTACATGCCATGGGAGCGCGTCTGTGCCCAGTAAATGGGCAAAAAACTTGGCCACATTACGCAGCTTGTTAGTTTCAAGCCGGTGTATCATGGAATACTGCTGGACAAAACATTTCTCAAAATTCTCTTGATGAATTTTGTTGATCATACAGAAACGCTGACCCAACAAACCATAGTAACGCAGATATGTTCTCTCCTGAGAGCAACATTCCAGGAGCATTATGCATAGTTCCATCTGTAACAATGAATTGGATCAGAACGTTATAAGCTTTGTGCACTTCCAGCAAATCACAAACTTTAAGATGGATTGATTGAAACATCAAAGCATGAAAAAAAAACATAAATCACAGAAAAATATAGAATATCTGAGTTTGAAAGGAGGTACCTCTTGACCTGGTTCAAGCTTGATTTTAAGTAACTTGTGACCTGCTTCCTCAAAATCAACGCTGGACATAATGGTCAGGTAGATTGTTCTCCTGAGATTAACAAGATTAGTCTCTGTCTCGTCTCTTATTCTCATTTGTTCTTCATCTTCTTCATCAGATTCATTTTCCTCCTCATCATTATCCTCTGAACTAGCATCAGAGCCATCTTCATCATCAGACTCATCTTCGCCAAGCAACTCCTTCTTCAGAGCCTCGTATTTCTTTTCATTCTCAAGGAAGTCAGGATCAGGTTTAAAAACATCTGCAAACACAAAAATGAGAGAGAAAAATGTAGAATCAAGAGCTATTTCAATAATACCAAAAGGTAACCTCTATCTCTAGAACCATTGGGTAAACTTCAAAAACCAAGCTTACCAAGTGAAGTTTCAGGATTTATTTCCTCATCAAGAGATACATCGTGCGAATATTTTTCTTCAACAAGATCGAGCTCAGGACGAACAGCCGGATGACCCTGAAAGTAAACCATTCACAATTTTTTTATTAGCATCATGCTATCAGTAAAAGTAAAAAACGTATAGTACCATCTCTCCTACAACCCATAATACAGAACATAATTCAAGTAAGTTGTGTGTAAAAGTATATTTACCTGAAATTTCGATTTCCTAATAGCAAAAAGCCCTTCAATCAAATACTGAACTCTCTTATCTATCTCTCCCTCGTGCAGTATTCCACGAAACCGCTCAAAAATCCCTGTATTAACAAATGGAAGAGCTTATTAAAACCAAATAAAAGGAAGAGCTATGGAATTGTACAACATGTATGCCATGAAAAAAAACTTAACGTGTGAGGTGAATCAGTTAGATACAAAACTAGATTTCAACATTATCCTTTACCAAGTAGTGAACTAGAATATCCTAGCAGCATATTTCTTATATTTCCTTGTGAAACTTGATGGATTAGGTGGAAATACAAGCGATCTGATGTATCTCATTATACAAAACGAGATTTCTCACCAACAAAAAGAGAGGTTGAAAGGATTTTTACCATGCAATCCTTTTGGTGTAACATCTTGAAGCATTGCACCACACTCAGTAACAAACCCAACAGCCACCTCGACACTGTCGTCAGTCGGGTCTTCCAGAAGTACAGTAACTAATTCAAGTGCAATGATCTCCTCGGCTACTTGCTGATTTACTAGATGCGCTATAAATTTTACAGCAGCAAGCAATTGAGGCTGCGAAGACAAAAATGAATAATTATGGCATATGTAAATCTAAATGCTTGAAAAACTAATAGATTGGGAAAGCATAAAAGGACAAACCTTGTCGTTACGCTTATAAGCTCTCTTTAGCTGCAAAACGACCCTCTTCAATAGAAGTTCAGCAACTTCAGGGAATTTGGCGTTAATAACAGCGACTAAAGCTGCAAAGACATCAGTGAATCCAGGAGATGCCATTTGAGACTTCATGCATGAACGGCAAAAAAGTCCCCTTCCACGGATGAGATTTTCAGCAAACAGTTCAGGGATTATGTTCTTGATGTTACTTGCATTGACTTTATTCACCAGCCCATTAATACTTTTACGGAGTGCATCCCATGTAAGACGTTGATACTCTACGCTGCTCTTATCTTCTACCTCCTTCATCATGCGTGCTAGCTTGAACGGAGGAATATAAACTCCACCAGTCTTTCCCAAGACCATAGCATTGCTCTCAGATGGATTGAGTTCTGGTACCTTGGGCTTTGGAACTTCACTCTTCTCTTCCCTTTTCCTGCTATCTTCCTTTCTCACAGTGTCTCTTTGACTAACATCATAACCATCATTGTGTCTCCTCTCTTTTTCATCTCTATCTCCATCATTTCTCCGATACCTGTCCTTCCTTTCAACTTCCCTACGTCGATTCCCGTTGTCATGCCCATCTGAAAAGTCTCTCTCCCTTCGATCCCTCTTTAAGATATCTGCGTTTCCTCTGTCAGTCCTCTCTTTTCCTCTTCTCTCGATCTTAATTTCACCTTCCTCATTGTCGTCAGATCCCTGATGGTCTCTACGTTTCCTCAGGCTTTCTCGCCTACTACCTCTCCTGCTCTGCTGCCTTTCTTCTTCTTCTTCATCATCAGAAGGTTTATCTGCTATGACTCTACTACCCCTGTGACTCCTCTCTCTACCTTGTTTCTCCATGTCTCTGGGGCTTCTTCCTCTCCTCTCGTCTTCATCCTCAACGGTTTCCTTCTCATTCCCCTTCAAAACACCAGCTTCACTGTCCAACCCTGTACGAGTCTTCTTTCTATCTTCAGTATCCTTTGAAAGATGTTTGTTATCTTCTTCGTCGGAAGAAGTGTCTGCTCCAACTCTATCCTTACTTCTTCTTTTGCTTACCTTCCTCTCACCATCAGCATCACTATCCACCTCTAATTTTCGATCTCTATGTCTTACTACATCATCTTCGGAAGCCGAATCTGCTTCTCTTCGATACTTCCTCGACCGCCTAGCTGATTCATCATCAGAAGAGCTACCTTCTCTCCCCCTATCTCCACGGCTTCTCCCGTCTCGCTTCGACTTTCGGTCATCCCCAATCTCGAGATCTCTTCGCGAGCTCTTACGTTCTTCATATTCAGAAACCCTAACCCGACGGCCAGTGTCTTCTGTCTCAATCCTCGAACGCCTATCATCAGGACTCCTCTCTCTTCTTCTCCTATCCCTCCTTCTCACTGTCTCTTCTTCCTCGGAAGAACTGTCATGCCTACCCATGAATGAATATGGTCACCTAAACAAGCGAACACCCTAACCCAACAGCGAATTACAGGTAAAGTAAGACCCTTTATCGCCTATCCAACGATATAAACTTGGAGCAAGAACCCTACTGAGAATTGTCGCCAAGATCTAAATCGGCGAGCAAATGTGGTGGTAGACTGGTAACAAGAGAACGCTTTCGCGATTTGGATTTTGTTCTGTGTTAGCCGGCACGAATTGCTTTTATTGATTCTCGAAACGCCATAATGTGTATATCTAACTTAGTATAAGCCTAATGGGCCAAGGCCCAATTTTAGATAATGGTTTATATAAACTTATTTTAATACAACTGAGCCCACTTGGGATGATATATTATGTATTAAAAGCCCAAATATTTGCAAAATTACAAGTGAGTCCAATTTTCAAGAAAATCACAAACTTCAAGAAAGATGCCTTGGTTCGTAGCATATGCTCCCTGCAAATTTCCAAAGAAATATTTTTACCTAATAATAATTTGATTCTTCATAACAATACACCGAATCTTGACCAAAAGATCCACAATTAATTTTGTTACAATAAGGCTGCGAAGGGTGACATAGGTAAATGGTGGGCAAAGTAGTTTTTTTACTCGTCCTCTTTGTCCACACTTCAAATCACCATTCAACATACTTTGTTT
>OVAU01004158.1:0-10363 GCA_900406315.1 Biscutella laevigata subsp. laevigata | reverse complement strand
ATAATCAAATCAATTATTATAATTGATATCAAATTATTGTTCTTTTAAAAATATGGCGTGATTGAGTAAGTATTTGATATCAAATTTATTTAATTGATGTTAAATATATTGTTGATTTTAAAAGTGATGTAAGTATAACATGAATTAATATCAGTTTTATTGTAATGATGTTAATAAGTTAATAATCAAATCAATTGTTTTAAATGATGTTATATTACATATTTAATATCAATTGTTACCAAATGATTTTAATTAGTATAAAAAATATCAAATGATTTTAATTAGTATCAATTATTTTTTTTGATACTTTATAAGTGATAGTATAAAGCTTATTTCTTGTAGTGTTTGTTGATGGTTGTGAACTAAACCAGTACAATACAAAGAATCAAGTTGTTACAGCATGCAGCTATGGACAATAAAGCTGAAAACTTCACCCAAACTTCGAGAAGTGAACAAACAGCTTACTCTTAGATTCATGATATTTAGACAACTTTCTTGAGTTGCTTCTTCATGGCTTAATCTTGTGCCTTAGTTTTGGGATTGTTAGGTCTGCACCTCCAAATTCATCTATTACACCTTTTGCCGACGGAAACTCATCTCTTAATGATAAAGACAATGAGTAAATTAACAGTGTTTCACAGAAGAATTTTCAGGCTTTAGTTGTGTAGAATAAGCAATCCAAAACGACATATATAACAAAACATACCTGCTTCGCATGACTACACATGAATAATATAAGCTTTTTCTTCATTTCTTATTTTTTTCTTCCAAATTTTAATACTGTAAATTAGAACCACAACATAATATGATATTTTTTTGTCTAAAAATCTAGAGAAGGAGAAGAAAAAATGAAAAAAATTGCACGATGTTTGCACGATTAAGATCCAATCTCAAAGACTTTGAAATTAGAATATAAAAAACAATCGAAATGTTGAATTATAACAGTTTTCAAAGATCAAGTCTCCATAAGTACCAGACGCAAAACAACATTCATCACCATAAATTCCTATATCGTCTCTAATTGGACGATATTGACTAAAAATTATACAACGAAATGAATTTTTTAACTTACACCTGTAAGTAAGAATCATGATTGATAGTGAGAAAAAGTTAATAGGATATCTATCTGATAGCGGAGATATAATTCTTTCTCCACAAGGATTTGTTTATTTAAATAAATATCATACGGCCTAATAATTTCCCCTAGTAGCCCACCGTCAAGTAAATCAGAAATAAACTACAAAGAGAAATAAGAAAATATGAAAAATTAGGACATTCTAACTAGACTTTTTTCTAGTTTGAGAAGAATTCTCATATTCAAGCACATAATCATTATCTTAGTCATTAAATCGTGAATACGTCGATAGAGTTGTTTCCACATGAGATAAACAAATTATCATTAATACGAAGATTATATATGCAAAATATTTTTTGGTTATTATTGATTGTATGTTTGATGTTAGTTATAAAGAACAAAATGAGTCTTTTTATTGGATGTATGGATAACTTAATAACCTCACCCAAAATTAAAGAGTATAAAGTAAGATATCAAGTTCCTCGCATTTCTTTACTCAATCAAGATTCTCCCAGTTACAGATATCTAGATTCATCGGCATGTTTTTCCATCTTGTTGTAATAGGAATCCTTTGTACCTCGTGGGTTTCTTTGTGGCGTTTTTACTCTCCAAAGCCTTCTGGAGTACAGCTTGGCGNATAAAGTAAGATATCAAGTTCCTCGCATTTCTTTACTCAATCAAGATTCTCCCAGTTACAGATATCTAGATTCATCGGCATGTTTTTCCATCTTGTTGTAATAGGAATCCTTTGTACCTCGTGGGTTTCTTTGTGGCGTTTTTACTCTCCAAAGCCTTATGGAGTACAGCTTGGCATTCCTAGGGAATTTCAACACGGCGCAGTAAGCTCTACCTTCTCAAGCGTCGAATTGTTTCCACACAAGTTTTTTTTTCAAGACGTTATTTTAACAACATATCTACTGCATCTGTTAGCTTGCTGGAGTACTCTCAATGACGTTGAAGTTTCTTCCAACTGTTATGAATCTTCTAAGAAAGCTCGCTGAAGAAACTCAAAGAAAGACAACTCAGGAAGCACCAGAATACTCAACCGTCCATAGCTACAAACAGCAATCTCCATCAAACTCCATCTAAAGCACAATGCCTGAATCTGTATCATCAAACATATCATCGTAGGGTGACGATGATGAAGAATACTCGAGCCCTGCTCTGGTTCAGAGACGAAACACCAGCAACATACAACAAACAGAGATCTCTAAAATGTAAACCAACTAGAAGTTACAATACAAGAAGTCATGTCGCTTATGAGGATGTTATATAGGTAGTGTTTTGCCTTGAAAACGAAATCATGTTATATTATCTTGAATAAAACCTTGTAGAAATAAGTAGCTCAAGTTATTCGAATATTGGATTAGCCTTTCCAAAGAACCAAACTATGTTAACTCGAAGCCCATTCCGCTGAGACTAGACAAAAAATTTAAAAATGCATATACGTTTGATTTGAATGGACATTAGTTCGAGTCAAACCAGTACGATACAAAGAATCAAGTTGTTACATCATATACGGACAATAACGCTGAAAAGTTCACCCAAACTTCGACCAATGGGCAAATCTAAGATTCCTGATCTTTAGACAACTTTCTTATATTGCTTCTTCAAGGCTTAATCTTGTGCCTTAGTTTTGGGATTGTTAGGTCTGCACCTCCAAATCCATCCATTACACCTTTTGCCGACGGAAACTCACCTCTTGCAGTTAAACTACAAGAAAGAAAATGATAAAGACAATGAGTAAATTAACAGTGTTTCATAGAAGAATTTTCAGGCTTTAGTTGTGTAGAATAAGCAATCCAAAACGACATATATAACAAAACATACCTGCTTCGCATGACTACACATGACATGCCTATCATCTTTGCAGCAGAAACTCCAGATTGACTACCAGCAACAAGTACACAGCTTTTTACAGGTAATCTAACATACTCTGCAGCAGCACGCAAAACAACAACAATTTTTTCCAATCTGGTGAACAAAAAAAAAGAAAAAGAAGACATCAGCAGTCTTGTTAACGTATAGAATACGAAGATCTGTAGAAAAGAACAGAAAATTTCACCTTTCAGATGAGCTTGTGTCTATGTCAACACTTAGCTTTAGCATTGATGCAACTTCTTCTGCTATCCTCTGTTTCTCAGCGGAGGCTAGTCAGGAAAAAAGATGAAGAAAATGAGATATGTACTGCAGTTACAAGAGAAGATCTTAGATAAGAAAAAAATTCACAAATCTTGTCCAAACTCTATACCTGCTTTTTTGACTTCCTTCACTAATTGCTCTTCTAGACTTGAAGAAACTCCTTTGCCAAAAACAAGTTGTCCATACATACTCTGTTCTACTTCATTGTTTCCGATAACTTTCACATTTGTAAGTCTTTCTTGGCCAAGCATCTCAACAATGGATCTGTTATATATTCGCATCATGAAGGCAAAAGAACAATCAATCTTGTTGAGATATAACAGAAAGAAATTTCTGTTTTTTGCTTCTACTAATGAGTTGTTTTGTAGAGTTTCCTAAGACGTACAACTTTTCACCATGAACACAAAGACAAAACCTCAAGATTCTGAAGCAATTTTTCTAGGGGTACTCTTGTTTTCAACAAATTTAACCTTTGGGAATATCAGACTGTATCAAAATCATATGCATGTGGACCTGAAATTTGTGCAGCTTTTAATATATTGTAGTAAGAATTTTCTTTGGGAGCTTAGCTACTTACAAGGCTACTTTGTCTCCGCACTTGCTATAGGCTGTTACGATAGCAACAGGTACTCTCTCTGTGTATGCAATATCAATAAACCTGCAACTCAAAAAGGTAAAAACAATTTGAATCAACAAGAACAGGAAAAAAAGACTCTAGTTCTTTGGGTTTTTTTTTACGAAAGAGATATCATCAGGCATATATATCCGAGAGACTCACTCTTGAACTCCAGATCTCAGAGGTAAGCTTTTCGACATCAGAAACTCATCCATAGCATTTTTCTGCCAACAAACAAGTTGTAGTTAAGACAAACCTTAAATTTAAAAGGATTCTAGTTAGCTAAAAATAACATCAAGTTCAAGTATGCGTGCAACCTTCTCTCGCAATACACTTTTTACGAAAGTCCCTTTCTCATTGGTTGGCAACGATGAAGGCCAACCAATCTGTAGAGGTGGATAAACAAGTGAGAAGCGTCAGATTTTGTTAACAGTTGGTAACATTTGACTAATAATGCTTAAGCAAAAAATTTGATCACTTACCTGGTTGAAGTACAGAACCAACATTTTCTCTTCATCAGCAGCACCCTTCCTGGAAATAATCAACTAAAGACTTTCAGACAACGAGATGCAAATACAAAATGAACCATATCTAATCAACATAAGTCATTAGAAGGCTAAACGAAGCAAAATAGTTTGAATGAAACACAACTATTACTATCTAAGAGATTGATTTAAGATTGCAAGAATTACACTTTTTTATCCCTAGAAACAAAATCTAAGAGATGAAAAGGGCTACGACTGGAAACCACTTGATTGTTCAAGGGGACAGATAGATGAATTATAAATCAAATGCAACAAAAGTTTTAATTCATAAGCATTTCAAAGTAGACTTCAAACAAACCAATACCATGAAACCAAAAGCCAACCAGATAATACAAATCACTGATCGTGTACACACACAGATATTATATACCTCAACAGATCCGAATAAACTGGTTCAGGCCAATTTGCACAATCAAGCCCTAGCTTTTGAAAAGCTGGTATTCACAATAAGAACAACAACATCAGGATAAAGAAAGTGAAAATAATCACAGAGCACAAAGCTCATGGATTGTTTACTCTAGAAATCTTATGAAAGAATGGGTTACTTAAGCCGCACCTACATTGAACGCTTGGCGATTACTTAACCATGTATCAATCATTACCCTGAAAATAAACAGAACAATAAAATTAAAAGTTACTCATAACTGAATCAAAACCAAGAACTTGCTCAAACTCATAACAATCTCATCAGAAAGTTTGATGCTTTTTATTCATCGGAACTACTTACCCATCAACCTCAAGTATTACAGCGAGTTCTTCAGATGGTTTTACATCTTCTCGACTCGAAGATAAGCAAAGCGCAGAGAATCTCTGTAATCGTAAGCATTTTCCTACGATCTGGAATTTTCCAGGGAAATTGGGAAAAGGCAACGAATTGCGTCTTGTAGATACGAGTGATGACCTGTCGCTTGGATGTCGAGGGAAAAGAGAAGTCCGTGTGCAAGAAAGTTGAAGATTGTTAAGAAGCGAACAAGAAGCGATTTCCATGGCAGACGTTGGTGCTTTTCTGCTGAATCATACCAAAAACGTCTTCATTGGTTACTATTTGTTTAGTAAAGCGTAGATTTTTATGACAATTTTCTCTAAGATTTCAGCTACAGTAAAAGACATTCAATCACATGGTAAAGGTTTCTAGTTTTTCTGTAGGTGATTATACTTCTTTATTATATCTTCTTTATTAATGCTCTTATCCTTTTGAATTAAATAGAATTTCTGAGATGGTATATGTTAGATCACAAGCAGATACAAAGAACTGAGAGATGTAAGTATACAACTCTTTCATACTGTACAAAGGATTCTCTTTTACATAAAGAAATACAACATTTTTTTAGCAACCATCAAATACAACATTGTTTTAGCAACCAACAAATAGAGCTTAGAAGAAAAAAATTGTGAAAAACATTATGGAGATGCAATCAAAAGTAAAACTCAACTGAGCAAATGTACATAGAAAGAAGCTGCTATCAAGTGCTTTGTGGACTACCACAATCTTTAGTTCCTGCTGAGTTTCTCAGGCATTGATCAAACTCTAAACTTAACATAGTAGAAGCAAATATTTTTACTAATGAGCTATAACTATGCAAATGGAAGCAAATGAAAATGATGAAGTTGCCTAGCGAAATAAAACCGTTGACAGGTTTAGATTAGACAACAAAAGGAGGTGAAAATGTGTGCTTTTATGTTCCCTAGCATAGAATAGTTTTTGGAAGGGAAACCTAATTAGCTTCTCAACATCCTTTTAGGACGACGAGTCCTCGTTCAAGCCGTTGGATTGTGCAAAAAGCTACAAATAGATATATCATAAACATAAAATACACTGAGCATGGTTCCAACGACTGAACCGACCCATGTAGAAGTCATGTTCTCACATGGTTGGGCATCAAAGTGCCAAAGGTCTTATAAAGACCATAAGATGTAATAAAGAGTAGCAATTTTATAATTTATTACCTCTCTCATGAATGGTTATTCTCTTGTGAGTGTCTTCTGTGCTCTCTATCACCATGATGACTACTACCTCTGCTCGTCTTGTGGCCTTCTTCACCATTCTCACTACTGTGGCGTCTCTTTACTTCTGCTTGCTTTTCAGGAGGGCTTCCCAATTTTCTTTTTCGGCTGTGCATTATCGAGGACACATCGTTTACCATTTCGCCTTCCTCTGTATTTTTTACTTCCCCTTTAACGTCTAGAATCTCACCATGTTCTGTAGCTACGGAATCAGAGTTCTCGACCTTCGGCCTGCTCTGTACTTTCCTTTCCTTTGACTTTTCATCCTCAACAGCCAGTTCCACATCTTCCAATTCTCTTTCAATCAAATCATCCTCGTCCATCAAATCCTTTTTCCTAGTCCTTTCACCTTGCAACTTCTTTGCCTTCTCTCGTTTAGCCTTCACCTTGTCTCGAAGCAATTTCAAGTCTTTTGGCGATTGACTAATTGGGGCATCACTCGTTGCAACATTTCTAGATTTAGGAACATCACCATCAATTTGAAGCTCTCCACTCTCTCTTTCGATTTTCTCCATCTCAGATCCCTCAACTAAAGGTCTAGAGTTATGGGGGGCTTCTCTCACATTGTCCTTATGAGCTGGATGATTTTCAGGACGTAGGCTTTCTTTTGTTTCTCTCTTTTTTTCCTCTTTGTGGTCAACGCTGACATTAGCTGCCTCACCACCCCCATTATCATTGTTCTGATTTGAAGCGCCTTTTGATGAGCCTCCATGATTATCAGAATTTGAATGTTCATGTGTTGGGCGTACTGATGTTGTTTGCCTAGAACCAACATGCTCATCAGTTGACACTACATTTCTGGAGCCTGGCCGATGAGCTGACCCTCCAGCTACACTACTTTCGACTTCACTTCCTTGAGGTGCAGGGACACGGTTTTGCTCATAAAGCTCAAGCATTTGGTTACTAACATCTGTTACAAAAGGTGGAAACTCTTAGAATCATGTCAAACAAAAACATGCAAGTTAAACAAGGAAACAAACTGTCAAATCAATTTGATCATGCGGAAACCACCTACCCTCCAATTGTCGGGGTGTGACATCAAATTCTTGCCACCATACTTTCTCTCCATCTGATGGTAACTTTACTTTCAGGAACTTGGCCGCAAGAAAAATTGCACCAGCCGCAATGTGATGAGGCTTAAATTGCAGGCAGAGTGATGTCCGTAGACTGCAAGCCACTTGTCATTGTATGAAGACCAAAATACAAGGCACATAGAATTATTGGAAGTTTTAGAAGGAAATAGGACTTCAACGTACCCATCGTTAACAAAATTCCATGCAACTTGCGCAAGAGCATTCTGTGCAACCTTAAATTTCTTTATTGCTTCTACGAGGGGCTTATAAGGATGATAAACATTGAAGTCAAAGCCCAATGTAGAAAGTACAATTTTTTCTCCGTTTAATATAAGCTCTTTTTGTTGCTCATACACTTCCTGCAAAAAGTGATATATGTCATTGATATGCTGACCAACGGAGAATAAACCAAGTACAAACTAGAGCTACAAAGTACTATGGTTCTTAAATACCGGAGAAGCAACATCTGTTGGTTATGGTACAGCCTCAACGTCATATAAAACAAAAGATACGGGAAAAATACACATTCATTTATAGCTAGCTAAACAGAAAGCAAGAGATAAAAAAGGGCTCAGTAATGTGATGAATACCTTTTGCTTGATTTTCTGTGCAGCACTAGGATCCTTCTTGTTTATTATCTCATAGGAGACAAAAATAACGTCTTTCAAAGGCCGGGGAGTTTCCTCAACCTTTCCAGCAAGGAACATACAGACAGTTGCAATTGTCTGGGAAACAACATGAAAACATGCTCGGTAAAGATAAGTTTATTATTCTGCTCTAGAAGAATAAATCAGTCCCAACAATCGTTATTCATTACTCACAATGCATAGACTAAGTAAAAAATTCTACATCTAGGTCACAGCCAAATTCTATGTGAGAATCAGAGTAGTGCGCTCTCTAAAAATACTAAGAAAAACTGAACCATATGTATATGCCTGTAAGAACATTAAGGAGCTCAGACGTTTCAATAGCTTAAGTTCTACACAAGCCAGAGTACAGCAAAGTGTTTCACACAGCATACTAAAACCCATATTTTTAAGCATTCACAGGTGTGAACCAATAAACTCACCCTTCTGTCATTCTTTGCATGTGATTGACGAAAGAAGAATCGATGACAGAAGATTATCGCTGTAGCTATTGTAACCTGGGGACTGATTGGAAAATTACATCAGCCACATTCAACAAGAGCCAACAATTGCAAGTTTTGAATAGTGCAGAAATCATGACTATAATCTACCAGAAAAAACCATTTGAACAGTGTGCCAAATGCCAATTATGTCTTCACCACTTATAGCTAACTCTACCTTGTATTCATGTCAATGAAAGAAATACTGAAATAAGGTTAAACACTCCATTTACAACATTTTTTGCAAAATGTTATAAGTAATGCTAATACAACGGTATGCCTTAACCCACCAGCAGCACATTGTAGTCAATAAGTTTCCAATTCAATATCTTGGAAAATCAATACATAATCTTGACATCGTACTGATGGGAGGGGTTGGAAGAAATATAAATTATCATGCTCGAAGCAGTAAATAAACCAATTTGAAAAAAGCATATAACAAGAGTAAAGAAAATTTGGAAGCACATGAGGTCAAAAAGAGGCTTACACTTTCAATCTCATGCCCAAGTCCTGCAAGAACGTACAGTAGGATTTGCGGAGGTAAGTTTCCTTCTTCAAGTCAATACCATCCAACCTTGACGGTGAGTTTTCTTCTATTTCTTTTCTTCCAAAATACCAGCGGGAACCCTCCTCTTGCATTTCATGGGAATTCCTCGAATGCGATGAAACTCCACTTTCACCATACGAACATTCCCCAGCTAATACTCCGGCCATTCTTATTTTCTAAGACTAGATTATCACAACCTAATTAGAAGTAAAACAAACTGTGCATCATTAGTAATGATTCATTACTATTAAACTGATAAGGGACACAAATAAAGAGACAACACAAAAACGTGGATTTTTAATCCATGTGTTGTATCCCGAGCAAATGAAGTATGATACAAACATTCAAATGTGTACTCGTACAAATATTCCGAAAGCAGATTATCTAACAGATACGCGAAAAGGTTCAAGGGGAATGAACAGGTTTACTCCACGNTGGATTTTTAATCCATGTGTTGTATCCCGAGCAAATGAAGTACTCGTACAAATATTCCGAAAGCAGATTATCTAACAGATACGCGAAAAGGTTCAAGGGGAATGAACAGGTTTACTCCACGAAACATAACCACATAGTCCAATCGAGTCAAATAGGGTACGTCTTAAAGCCAATCCATAACGATAAGCATTCAATTCTCAAGAAAATAGTGTGAATTGTAGTTGAAGATCATGGAAACGAGCTAATCGAGCTCAATTCCTAACTAAGCCATATCACAGCGGACAATTCGATACGGAAATCATCGTCGCCCATGATATAAATTCGAGCAAATTGCATGGTAAAATCCGAAATTTTGCTTAAAATTTCGCCTTCAGATCCAAAAGAGCGATATGACAAGGAAGAAAGCATAAATTATGCGATCATAGAAATTAAGGTTTTTGTAGAGCAAATCAACCGAAAGATACAAAATTTCATTGAAATTTCAAAGGAAGAGGGAACAAGAAGAAAACCCAAATCGAGAAAACAAGAAATTCAACAAACGAACAATCGAAGACGAACAAAGGAAATCAACAAGAGATACTTACCTTACCTACACGTGACGATTTGCAGAAGCCAAAACATGAATGCGTACACTCGAAAAATCCTAACCCTAGAAGTCGCGAGAGACGAAAGAAGAGGAAGAAAAGGGATAGAGAGCAAATCAAGAGTTTGATATAGAAGACCCAAAAGCTTAGAGAGGGATTCGCTTCTTTGTCACATTGTTAAAGGAAATAAAATAAAAGAGTGAAAAATTAAATAAT
>OVAU01004156.1:0-10365 GCA_900406315.1 Biscutella laevigata subsp. laevigata | reverse complement strand
CCTGATTTGGGGAATGGAAAAGTTAAAGAGCGAGATTAAACAGAGAAGCAAAACATACCTCAATTTCTTTTGATTACGGTTGTTGAGAAAGAAAACAAAAGAAGAAAATCCCGAAATTCTCCAGTTACGATTTATCTTGCAAGAGATGAGATGAATGGAGAAACGATTAGCTTCCATATTAAAGCAATCAAGTACAGAGAAGACTAATTGATTTGTAAGGACAATAAAGAGATTCTCGAGGTGAGACATAGAAGATTGAGGTAAGCGAAGAGGTGTGGAGATAAACGGAACACAGAAGAAGAATCGGAAGAGAACTCGTCACGGAATCAAAGAAACTGAAGAGATGACGATGACGTGTCAGAGAATGATTGGAGGCAATTTGAGCTTACCTGGGGTGGTCCAGAGGCTTTAAAACCTCCCTTTCATGTATTATGATAATAGATTAATTCAGTTCGATTAATAATTGGTAGTCTATCAAATATTTAAACCAAAATGTCACTATGATATTTTAACTATGATTGGTATAACCGTTGGGCAGTTGTTTTGTCATCCTACTGAATCATTGATGTCAATCGTGATTTATTTTATTTGTTCACATGTGCAGACCTTGTTTCTTACATATGAAATAGTTTTATGATGTTACGGTATTGAAACGTGTTAATTAGTCTCTAATTTTTTTTAACCATTAGAAATTAGAATCTTTTATTCAAAAAATTATCTTCATGATCATATTCTTTTATTCATAAAATTGATTCCTCTTCACTATCTCTAAAATTATGGGTCACGATCCATAACCCAATGTAAATATAAATTAAATAGAGCTAACAATTTTCTTACTAGTATTGTCTTTCTCGCTTGATTTTCATTTTCTTTTATATTGATACAATTTCTGTCTTCCACTTTATTTCATATCATGAAACCTGATTTTACATCAACCACTCAACTAAAGTCAGTTTCATAGTCTGAAATTTGAAGATTAAAACTTGAGTTAGACGACTCTGGCGATTCAACAAAAACAATAAACATGGAGATGTCGGCGATCTTTCCTCCTCCCTTTTCTGCTCACTCGTAGGGGTCCGGACGGGAATACTTCTTTCTATTGGCTATATATCTCCAGTCACAATGCGAGTTGATTTTATACTTGAATCGTTAACAAAACTTATATATCTTTTGCATCAATGCAAATTTTTATAGTTTTGTTATTTTGATTTTTGATGAAAGGGAGACCGTATACAAGCTAGAATAAGAGAAAAAATCATTTTCAAGTTCTAGAACGATTTTACAGAATGAGAATACTGCATTCTCATGAATTTTAAGTTGTCTCATGAAACTTTCAAAGGAGGCACACATCCTTTTAAAATCTTCATTACTTGGTCAACACATGTAAAATATTGTGACCATGTACCAAACCCTTCTCTCAGTTCCAATTTCATATCTTCCGATGATTTACACTCTCATGATGAAACTGTTTTTGTTGGTAAGTCTTACTACCACAATTGTGTATTTATTTAAATTTAAACATTTTAATAAGCTTATTAAACTTTACTTTTTCATACAAATGTAATTGGTGAAATCATTGAAATGAATGATCTAAAGGAAATTATTATTCGCAATACTCAAACTCCATGTAAATTGTTGAATCTTATAGGTTAATACTTTCTAACTTAATATATATTATTAAACCTTTAAATTAATGAGTTTTGTGTCTTTTTCAAAATCATTCTTTTTATGCAGTTATTCAATAGTTAATTATGTTTTCTGGAAAAATCATGTTAAAAACATATATTTATATGTTTACTCATTCTCTAGTGGATCTATTGTTATGGTTTGTAGTCTCATGAGAATAAGTTTATATAATGGTAAGTTTTATAAAATAATATATATATAGATAGATATTTTTATCACATATTAAACCATGTTATTTGTCTACTAATTTTATTTTTTTTTTGTATTTAATTATATGTAAGAAAATTCACAATTCAAAGTGCACAAGCTTCGACAAAAAATTTCATTAATTCAGAGTGAGATAAATGAGTTTGAAGTAAGATATATTTTTTTTTTTTAAATGTGTTGGTTTAACATTTGGATATTTTAAAATTACAGTATATATATATATATATATTATGTATGCTAATATGCCATGTGATCTCTACTACATCCAATGACTCTCTTTTGACTTTGACAAATTTAACCAAGTTTCCACGAATCATTTTCCACTAAATTCTCGCAAAACTATATTCCAACTTCTTACATCTAATGGGGTTAGCTTTATAACAAAATTCTCCAAATATCATATTAAATTATACATAAGACTATTGATTTGTATTCACTTTTATTCTTATGAATGATGTGTTCTATATTTGCAACGATATGTGCACTTAAAACTGAGATTTCTTGGTTTTACATTGGATGTCCAACATGTTTCCAAAAAGTAACTCAATATTTACATTCATAAACGTAAGAATTAGAAGCTACTAAGTTTACTTGTGACATATGCCATAAAATGTTATGTCTATTGTCACAAGATTAGTTATTAATTAATTTATATATTTTGTTTGTTCAAACATTTTTGCATAATTTACCATCACAAGTATGATGAATGATTGTTTCTTTTCACACGTTTCAAGTGCATGTCAAAGCAATTGATGATACTATAACAATTTCCTTACTTATGTTTGATAATAACATCATTCAATTAATTCACAAGTCTACATATGAATTGCTAGAACAACAAGTCTAGGTACACATAATTCTCTATTTTCATCTTAGTATCATACTTTAATGTTTTTTATTATGTGGCAGTTCAGTTGAGGTAGTGAATTCCCTTTGGAACTCCTAGCTTTAGATGATTGTCAATTTATCTTCAAGGTTTACAAGCCTTCTACAAACAGTTAATACAGACCAACAATATGGTAAATAAAGTATAATATCTACTATATAATCTTTTCTTCAACAATATTTCTATATAATTATGCAGGTAACTTTTTTACTTTTATTAAAAAAATTTCATATAACCTTTTTATGTAGGTTGATACTATGAAACTTATTCTTCATTTCTCAAACTCCACAAAAATAATTAGCAAGTTGGTATTACATTTTTCCACTGCAAACTATGTGTTTATTATTTCTATCATTTACAAGTTTACGTTATATATTCAAAAGTAAGAAAAGTTGTGGAAGATTATAGGCTATAGCTACTTATAATAAAGAGAAAATATGGAAGATTATAGTTTTGTTTAGATATTCGTTGAATAAATTGAAAATTTCTAATATTAGGTTATATGATATTTTTATAATATTTTTTAGTTGTTATGGTGTTGTGATGTTTTACTACCATATTGGTGATGTACCTTTAGAAGCGTCTAACAACATTTCTATTAGATGATGGACAATTTTCATCAACAAAACTGAAACTAGACACTAAACCAACTATTAAGGATTATGCATAACCTTTATCAACCAAGTATGAGCACAAAGTGTCAGCAAATTTAAATTCAAAGAAAGAAAAAATGACCATTATTATGTTCTATCTTTCAAAAATAACTTTAGTTATGTCTTTCTTCTTTATTAACAATTATGCATTTAAGTATTACTTTATGATGTTCTTTTTGGTATTATTTACAAATCTCGTAATATATTCTACTTTAAAAAATCATTCAAATTCATTCAAAAAATGCATCACTAAATGAAATACATAACCAAATTACAGTTTCATTTATAACATATGTAAAGTAGAATCATGTAATGCAACATAAACATAACTTATTATATGGAATATATAATTCATCAATATCAAACTGAAGTAGTCTAAATATATGGAATGTGTTAATCTTATCTCATGTATGCAACATAAACATAACTATTTATTTACATGTTTATGGCATGTAATGTTAACATAATTCACCATTTATATGTTTATATCATGCAATGTAAACATAAATATTTTTTTTTTTAAAAATAGTTACTTTAGAGGGATTTGAAACTATTTTAAAATGTAATTGTTCATTCTTTGATTTTCTAATTTTGTTACTTCTCCATCTTTTCTATAAACCTTCTATGTAGCTCTTTTCATTTTTTCCTTCTCCACTTTTTCTCTAAACCTTCTTTGTAAAACATTTTAGTTTCATATAAGTTACATTCAAAACCTTTAGAACTCATGATGTGAGTTTTCCCAAGGAAATATAATATCTAGTCTCAAATGAAAACAAAAGTACGTAGAGAAACATTACAAACACCAAAGTAAATTAACTTATCTCGCTCCACTTTTAATCGTTTTTGAATCTTTTTCTTTAAAAAATTGATTAATCAAAATTTTGTGCATCATATATTCATTGCAAAAGATAACCATTCGAGAAGTGAATGAATGTGCATTTTTGGATATCAAAAGAAAAATGCAAAACCCAGAATATCATGTATGATTTAATATCAACTATGCATTTGATATTTCATAATTTTAATATTTAAAAATATATTACTCATTTATACTAATATTTTAGCTACATTATATTCTTAAAGTTCTAACCATCATTTTATTCCAAGTTCATCTTAAACTACCATTTTAAACTCATGTAATTAGATTAAACAAAAGATAATTCAAATTATGTTTATACAACTCTAACACATAAAAGTATAACCAGACTATAGACTTAATCATAATTAATGCCTTTAGAAAGGTCACACCCAAAGTCTCAACAACTTTACATATTTGATACTGACAATGAAAACGCAAACATAATTACAATATTCATGTATAATATTATACCATTACACAATTTTTCACATATATATATATATATATTTTTTGTCGGCCAAAACTTATCAATCAAGTGGAGCCTATGACCTAGTTTGGTAATACAAAATCATAATAAATATAACTATAAGTGGTGCTTCGAACTCCTCTTGCTAACGCGTCCGCCCTAGTATTCTGCTGCCTTGGTATGACTGTGAGAAGACAATTCCTGAAGGCTACCTTCAGCAGAATCACTTCTGCTATCTCCTCTCTAAACGCCGGCCAGTCCCCAGGTTTCGCAATCGTGTCGACAGTATCAGTGCTATTCGTGAAGAAAATAACATCAAGTCGTCCTTGGTCTGCCATACTCTGCATAGCCCACCCCAGTGCCGCCAATTCGGTATGTAGATGTGAAAGGGTATGCAAAATGGATTTTGCACTGTATCCCTGCCACGACTGAGTCCCAGTCCTGTATCCCCAACCACTGCCCGCAAGACTGCCAGTCTCTTTCCATGAACCGTCCACAAAACATTGCGTGAAAGAGTCTGGGAAGGCTTCAAAGTCTTTTGGGGGAGTCCCTTTTCCCTCACTCAATTCTTGTGCCCCTGTCCAGGTTGTCATTTCCATTTCGGCCAATTGAATGATATTTTGGGGGTGTCTCCTTAAGCTCTTGAAAGTCATGTCGTTCCTCCCTTTCCAGATATACCACAAAATCCATGGGAAAATCTTTTTCACTCTGTTTTCCAGTTGTGTTCTCATCCCATAATTCATATTATAGAATAATGCTTCCGTTGGAAAAATGTCTGGGTGCGAAGGAACCATGATATGGCCCATACTTGTCTCGCCAGAGGGCATGTAAAGAGTGTGTGCACCAAACTCCCTATTTCAAACCTGCGTAGATCACATTGCAAGTCGCCCATCAAGCCGCGACCCATGAGATTCTCCTGGACCGCTAAAGATCCCGTTAATATTTGCCAAAGGAAGTGCTTCAGCTTTGGGGGACACGTCATCTTCCACACTGCTGCTTGCATGATTTTCACTGATGGTCCAAAAACCATTGGTCTCTCTTTCTCCCGTAATTTTCGGCATAAAGAGTAACTAGATCTCACTGTGTACTTCCCTGTTTTGCTATAGTGCCAGCCTACGGTATCCCGGTTTCCCCGAATGATTCTTCGCATGTTTCCCACATACCTCGCTTCTTCTGGGTGCAACAACTCCTCCACCCTCCTCATATCCCATTGGTCCGTTCTCTAGTCAATGAGTTGATTGATGCTAAGGGAAGGGTTAATTATAGCACCTCTGCATCTGGCCGATCTCGGTACTGGAGTCGGTGTCCAGGGTTATTCCATATCGAAATGGATGAACCCGGACCAACTCTGTGGATTATGCCTCTATTCACCATGTCTCGGGCCGAGCTTATACTCCTCCAACCATAGGATGGTGCGTTGGGATTGTCTGGGGTGAAAGGATCTTAATCCCTATAGTACCTTCCTTTGAACGTCCTAGCAAATAAGGAGTTAGGGAATTCTTCTAGCCGCCATAACTGTTTGGCAAGCAAAGCTGTATTAAAGTCTTCTAGAATTCTGAACCCCAAACCACCCTCATCTTTTCCCCTGCACAACTTCTCCCAACCCTGCCAATGGATTCTTCTCCTTTGTCCATCAGAGCTCTACCAGAACTTTGCAATTGCACTAGTTAGTGTCTGCAAGGTAGCCTTTGGTAGCTTGTAGCTAGACATGACATATGTTGGTAGTGCTGTTAGGACAACTTTATGAGAACCTCCTTCCCTCCGCGGGACAGGAATCTCGTCGACCAATTACTTATCCTCGTCTGTAGTCGATCCTTTATAAATGCGAAGATCTTTGTCTTTTCCCCTCCTAGACTCTCTGGAAGGCTTAGGTATGTCCCCATTCCTCCCATATTATTGATCTTTAACACCTCCCTTGTTTGCGCCTTTTGAGATCTGGGCACCGTATGTCCATACTGAATTGATGATTTGTCGAAGTTAATTTGCTGTCCCGATGCTTTCTCATATCCCTCCAGTATACACAAAATAGCTTGGCTCTCAGCCGTTGTCGCCTTGCAGAAAATAAACTGTCGTCAACGAAGAGTAGACGCGATATCGGTGGACAGTGTCTTGCTACCTTGATCCATGTAATCTTCTTTTCCCTTTCCGCCTTCTTCATGTTTGCAATGAGCACCTCTTTACATAAAATAAATAGGTACAAAGATAAGGGGTCTCCCTGTCTAAGTCCCCTGCTCGGGGTTATACTGCCTTGTGGGTTCCCGTTGTTAAGAACTTGGTACTGGACAGATCTCACACACCACATTACCCTGTCTATCCACTCCTGTGCAAAGCCAAAATTCTCCAATAGTCTTTCTGTAAAGTCCCATTCAAGTCGGTCATATGCTTTACTCATGTTAGTCTTGATCACCATAAATTTTGATTGACACATCTTGTTTGTTCGAAGACCATGAAACATTTCCTGTGCTATGAGTATGTTATCCGTAATTAATCTACCTGGTACAAAACCGGACTGCGTATCTGAGATCATCCCTGGTAGTATTATTTTCAGTTGTTGACAGAGTATCTTTGAGATAATCTTGTAACTTACATTACATAGACTTATGGGTCTAAACTCATCCATCCTCGTTGGTCGTTCAGTCTTCGTGATCATACATATGTTTGTCTTGTTCAGCCTCTGATCCAATACCCCTGTGGAAAAGAACGAATTGATCATGGTTATAGTATCCGTCTTGATCATTGGCCATGATTTCTGATATAACAACGTCGTCATGCTATTCGGGCCTGGTGCTTTCCCTGGGTGCATCATGAAATTAGCATCCCTTACTTCACGCTCCGTCACCTGTGCTGTAAGCATCACATTCATCTCCGTCGTCACTTTTACCGGGATATCTTGTAAAGCTTGTGCCAATCCCGACGGCGATGTTGTCTGGAATAGTTCCGAGAAATAGTCCACCGCTATTTGGGTCAGTTTATCGTCCTCCTCCTCCCAATTCCCATTAGAGTCATAGAGACCTGCTATTATGTTACGTGCTCTCCTTTGCTTTGTCTGGGAGTGGAAAAACTTCGTATTATGATCCCCATCATGGAGCCACTTATTTATGCTATTCTACTGCCAGTAAATTTCTTCATTCTTGTATGCTTCTTTCAGCTTTCCGGTTATATTAGCGATCTCACCCTGTGTCTTGGTGTCGTCTTTTAGAAATTCTTCAAGGGTATGTTTCAGCTTCTCAATACTCTCCCTCTCATTCCTGGCATCGCTCTTTCGCCATTGTGAGATTGATGCACGACATAGACTTCCATTACATAGACTTATAGGTCCCTCCATTCGACCCCTCCTGCCTTGATTTCATCCCCTCTCAATCGCTTCCGTAAGACCCTTCCTGTCTAACCATCAATTATCAAACCTAAATTGAATTTTCCTTTTGTATCGCTTTTGGCTATACATGCTAATACCGGACGGTCATCGGACCCTATCATCGCCAGGTTATCCACCCACATATGTGGGAACAGAGCATGCCATTCCTCGTTTGCCAATGCATGGTCTAATTTGTATATGATGACCCCCGAATGACGCCTTCCCCTCCAAGATAATTCATCCCCTTTGCTATGGAATTCTATATGTCTGTAATTCTATATCATGTTGTTAAAATTCATGAAAGTCGATGCGGAACGTAGTTGATAACAGATATTTTGTCTTCTCAATATCGAACTAAAGAGAAGACTAATATCTGTTTAGTCAAATGTAGTATAATGGTTTTGATAACTAAGTATCGTGATTAAGTCGAACCATAATTCGGGGTTTGATTACACACAAATTCTATGGAAAAATGGCTAAGTCTAGGTGAAAACAATATAGATTGTTTCATCACTAAACAAGTCTATTTAATACTCAAGAGTTGCAATTGAAAATAGAAAGTCAACAATCATAAACAAAAGTCAACTAAACCGATTTTATGAAATATAATGAAGAGACTAAGCGAATGGACTAAGGTTATCGACAGGTGATCTATTTCTTATGCATACTACTCAATGATAACATATAAATGCTTATCTTTAGTCTAGGAACTATCTGGCTTAGGTAAATCCAATCCCTTGGTATAAACCCCTTTGCTAAAAATGCAAGTGTACAATCCCTTGACTAAAAACATGATTCAACAAGCAATATACTCTAGTCCATGCAATTACTAAGTGATCCTAGCACAATCCATTGGTTAGGCTTCAATTAGCACTAAATTGATTCGTTCGGGCATTTCATCGAACACCTTCCGGGAGAGAAATCCCTTAGCTTTAGAATTGATTAGCTACTTCGATTCTAGATTTGCACACATCAATTGAGTGAAGATATATAAATTCCAAGTCCTAAATAGTATGACTAAGCACTAATTACCCTAATCTACCTAATTCGTTCTCTTAGTAAAGAAAATACTCATTAAGCATGAATTTAACACAGACCATCATAATAACAAGCATAATCATAAGCTTAAAGAGATAGATTAGAAACTAGAAGTGATAACAAACTTAAGAATTTTACAAAAATCCAAGAGTCTGTTTGGTACGGATCGAGCTCATGAGTCTGGTTCTTGTTCTTGATTCGCCTAAGTCTCCAAAAACGCACTTCTTCACCCGTTTCTCGTCCAATGCTCCGTTCGCCACTTGAAACATGATAATGCAATGCAAATGGACCTAAAAGACTATAAATGCATCCTAAACTAATGCAAAACTAATGGAAATGAATTCTAAAACCGATAAAAAACACAACATATCAACCTCCCCAAACTAATTTTTTGCTCGCCCTCAAGCAAAACAAATTACAAGTAAAGAAGAGAGGTTTGAAAAACGAAAACCAAGCAATCCAAAGTCCAACGATGAGAGCGTTTCCAAATAAGCACAACTACTTGTCTCATCATCTAAGTCAATTTGCAATCCCCTATTATTACTAAGCCATGACAATCCACTTAACCATTCCAAGTTGATTTCCTACGTTCATTTAATGATTGAGCGTGAAACATGATCAAAACTAAAACACAAGGTTTCATTTGGTTTGGTAAGAAGGGGACTCCAAGCTAAAGAGAAGGTTCCACATGGCATGAGGTCGTTTGTAATGCGGTTTCTCTTGCAGAGTGAAGAGATTATAGTAAAAGTAAGAAAGATAAAGAGCATGGGGCATATCCTATTAAGCATACATCTACCCCCATAAATCAATCTTAGCCTACTCACTTCTCTCTTTCTAAGCCTACACCAATTTCATTCTTCTTCAAGAGAACTTATTCCTTTTTGCTTAAAACTTGACTCTTCTTGTTTCCTTTGCATCTTTTATTCTCCAAGGCAATGCATGCTTTTTAAATCTTTTTCTTTCTTTGTAATGTCTTCTTCTTGGAGTATATTGTTCTTTTCTTCATATGCTTTGAGTCATAGTTAATTACCCTTTTGGTTGTCTCTTTAAGGTTTCTTTCCATTTCTTTTTGGTGTTCTTCTTCTTTCCCTTAATCCAAACTTCTTCTTTTCATTCTCTTCAATCCAAGCAACCCATCTCAATAGACAAGAACAACTTAAGCTACCTGTGAACCTGATATCAAGTCCTAGATATACCCAAGCATTTTTCAATTCC
>OVAU01004154.1:0-10367 GCA_900406315.1 Biscutella laevigata subsp. laevigata | reverse complement strand
ATTTATTTTTTATGGGAATGGAGGTGTCATATGTCAAAGTAAGAGAGCACCCCCTTCTCCTTTTATATAGTAGATGTTACAATATTCTAAAAGTAAATGCCTAATTCGTGAATCTCGATTAAGAAAAAATGTAACCATTCGTGTATATATGAAGTATATGACCTTTGGATGATCGGAAGTAAAATCTTGTAATTAATACTAGATTTGTACCAGTGATGTGTTTTTAAATTATAATATAACGTTAATTTAATTTAATATAAAATTATATTTTAAAAATTAAATGTGTGATTAATAATCAATAATAAAGAATTTTTTGTAAATTTGTTAAATTTTATAATGTTTGACTTTGAATATAATAATAATATTAATTATATATTGAATTTGGATAATGATTTGACCCGTTGATTAACCCGTTTGATGATTGTCTTGAAGGTAAAATTTTAAATGATTTTCTAATAAAAATTGTTTAAAAAGACTTTTCTAGCTAAACTAAATAAATTCAAGTATTAATATCATTTGATTTACTGTTATATTTATTATATTTATATATACAAAATTTTGTAAAAAAAAAGTCTCAAATTATATTATTATTTTTGTCTTGGAAAAAATTCCAAAACTTTATATATTTAATACTTTATATATTTAATGGTTAATAAGATAATCCTTATTTGTTATTCTATTTTTGTTATATTTATATATATCTTGGAAAAAATTGTATTTTTGGGAAAATTTCGAAATATATGTACATTTATATACTTTTTGAAATATTATAATATTATTGTATTTGTTTTTAGATTTATCTATAGAAATTTTCTATAAATTTTTGTATTTATCTCTATTTAAATATTATTAGATCTATTAATATTATCTAGAGAGAAAAATTAGGTATCTTGTTGAAAAGAATGAATCCAATATTATATAGTTTGATTTTTAAAATTTTCTTAAAATTAGTTTTAAAAGTAAAAATATATTAAAATTTTTGTTTTTAAAATTTTTTTTGTGAGAAAAATAAATTCTCAATCAAAATTTATATATATATTTCTAGTTTTACCCTTAAAGAAAATTACATTATCTTTTTACAATGACATATCATGTAATATTTTATTGATTTAAAGGTTATTTTCTTAAAAGTGATTCTGAAATAATAGTATAGAGTAGGCATGGGCCTTTTACATGAACCCGAAAGGTAACCCGATAACCGACCCGAAAAACGAACCGAACCCAAACCGAAACTTTTCTAAAACCCGAATGGGCTGAAATCTGAGGGTTTTTTATACCCGAACCCATTCGGACTTTACCCGAAACTCAAATGGGTACCCGAAAACCCGAACATAAGCCTAAATATTCAATATTTTAAAGTATTTTTAAAACTTTGATATGACTTTTAATGTTCAATATTTAAATTTAAGATATTTAATTTATTTTAAATATTTTATTATCAATTTTATGTTTAGTTTTTGTACATCATGATATTTTTTTAATGAAAGTAGTTTAAATTTTGAGATTTATTAGTATTTCGAATATGTTTTAATATTTTTCTAATACAATTTATTTCGAGTATTCGGGTTTTAAGGTAAAAACCCAAAATCGGGTAAAAACACGAAATTATTTGGGTCCCGAACTAACCCGAAAAAATTCCGGGTTTCATTCACAGGACAAAAGCCAACCCGAATCTGAAAATACAAACTCGAACCCAACCCAAAATTTGTATATAACCCGAATGGGTCAATGTTTCATAGCAAAAAACCTTTAACTCGATCGGACTTTACTCAAATCCGATTCGGGTACCCGAATGTCCAGGCCTTTAGAGATTACTTTTCTCGCATTTTTTATCTTACTACGTCTATATACTCTGATTGAAGAGTGGTCAAATATGATAATTTATTTGATCCCATATACTAAATATCATGTCGCTTAAAACCAACCAATAATAATAATAATATAAACGTCGGAAATGTACAAAGAACTTAGGACGAGTTATCTCCTCGAAAGTTTGTGTATCTCCTTCTTCAATCTCTATAGGACACATTTTTTGTTTTAATTTTATAGATCAGTAAAAAAATTATTTTTTAAAACTGAAAACGCCAATATTTTTTATTTAATTTACCAAATTTTATAAAAATATTTCAAAAGTCGAAAAACTGTTTCAAAATATTTCACGAAAATCATCAAAATACAATTAAAAACGATTTTCAAATATTTTTTTTTGAATTTTTAAGGGTATAGAAGTTAAATGTTAGCTCATGAATTTATTAGTCAATGGATAGGAGGAAGAGGTAGGATTTAGTTTTGAAGGATGTGGAGAATTTTGTTTGGAATTTGGGTTTTTAGCAAAAAAATTAATTAAAAGAAGGCGTAGGAGATTAAATAAGCTCATAGGAGATTTGGGTAAAATATGAAATTGACTCACTTAGGCCAGAAGTTTGAAGTTGTATTTGTGTATATAAAACAAAGAAGATCAATCAGTGTCAAGAACACAAAAGTCCAAAAATGGTCGGTAGAATTTTGTTGTGCTCGTTGAACCGTAATGCGATTTATATCTTTCATTGAGTTTGAATTGTCAAATCAAATCTACTGTTAACACACGACGAAGTGTTAATGAAAACAAATTAAATGCTATACATATATAGTTGAGCTTGAGCAGAAAACGTATGCATCCATCTCAATTATTTTATCATAGGTCGTATGCATGTCCTTATCTTAATTATTATTAGAGTTGAGCCACATTATGTGTAGATAATTTTATTTTGAAATTTTAACACTACATTTTAGATTATAAAAATATAATAATATCTAATTATATAAAATACTTGGAATTGTTATAAGTTTTTAAATATTGTTGTATTGATATTTGTTTTAAAAATTGGGAAAAGTCTCATAAAAACCATGAACTTGTCAATTTTGTCAATTTAAACTATGAATTATCAGTTGACTCATTAAAAATCTCAACTTATGTTGACATTCCATTTTAAACCTGAACTTTTGTTGACTGGGCCAAATTAGACACGACGTTAACTTTACTAACGAAATATTTAAACGAAGTTGAATATCACAGTTAAATGAAACGACGTCGTTTTGAGAAAACAACAAAAAAATCCTAAAGTTTCAAATATCGTCCATTTTAACTACGAAATTTCGTTGACTTTCCATTTTAAACACAAACTTTCGTTGACTGGACCAATTTAGACACAACTTTATATTAGAGGTTGGCAATGATTTATTCGGTTCAGATTATTCAAGTTTTTGTTTTGTTTGGTCTTTTAAAAATATGTTCATTCAAGAAATTTTNTTACTAACGAAATATTTAAACGAAGTTGAATATCACAGTTAAATGAAACGACGTCGTTTTGAGAAAACAACAAAAAAATCCTAAAGTTTCAAATATCGTCCATTTTAACTACGAAATTTCGTTGACTTTCCATTTTAAACACAAACTTTCGTTGACTGGACCAATTTAGACACAACTTTATATTAGAGGTTGGCAATGATTTATTCGGTTCAGATTATTCAAGTTTTTGTTTTGTTTGGTCTTTTAAAAATATGTTCATTCAAGAAATTTTTTTTATAGCAGTTTGGTTTGCTTCGGGTTATTTGGCTCAGTTTGGGTTATCCGACTTGGTTTGGATTACCTCAAATCGAGCCGAATAACTTAAATAAACATATTTTAAAAAAAAAAACAAACAAAACTCAAACTTAAATGACTCGAATCGAGTCGAATAACTCATCGTTAACCTCTAATATAAAGTGGTGTCTAAATTGGCTCGGTCAACGAAAGTTTGTGATTAAAATAAAAAGTCAACGAAATTTCGTGGTTAAAATGACCGAAATTTGAAACTTCAGGATTTTTAGTTGTTTTCTCAAAACGACGTCGTTTCATTTAAGGGTGACATTTAACTCCGTTTAAATATTCCGTTAGTGAAATTAACGTCGTGTCTAATTTGGCTCAGTCAACAAAAGTTCAGGTTTAAAATGGAATGTCAACATAAGTTGAGGGTTTTAATGGACCAACTGATAGTTCGTGGTTTAAATTGGCAAAATAGATAAGTTCATAGTTTTTATGAGATTTTTCCCTTTAAATTTTAGAAATTTACAAGGAAAAGGTGTATTTTAGAAAATTTTTATTTAATGTAGATAAATTGAAAATTATTACTACAACTGTGAACGGAATACTTTTTATTTAATTTTTAATGATATTTTGTGATTATTGTAATTTAATATAAATAAATTCAGATAATATCTAAGGATATACCTAACTTTAACCTATAACCCATATGCAACTAACGTGAAGTTTTATATATATTTTTATTTTAATTCAATTAAATATATTATAATATTTAATATATATCTAATTTTATTTACCTAGTCATTAAAAAAGTCCATTATTATTTTTTAAGTAGATAAATCCTATTTTAATATAATAGAAGATTATTTACAAATATATCACCACTCGCATTCTCATTTTGAATTTAAACTATTAATTTGTCCCCAAAAAAAAATTTGATTTGAACGAACCGAACCGAAACCAAACTACATAAATTGAACCCAAATCGAATCGAATATCACAAAATAACAAATAGTTAGTGTTTGAATTATCCATGGATATCGAATGGAAAGAATCGAAAACCGAATTGATAATCGAAGGAAAAAAATATCCATAGTACCAAACCGATATAGGTAGAAAATTGGATCCAAAAACCGAATATCAAAACTGAAACCGAATGAAACCAAACCGATTTCAATGCAAATGATCTAAAATATCCGAAAAATGAATATATCGAACCAAATATTTGTTTTTTTGTTTTATTTTAGTGTATTTCCCTTAAAATTTTCGTTTAAACCAATCAAAACCGAACCAAAATGACTAATCGAAACCAACCCAAAAATTTTAATTATTTTCGATTTTTTTCTTATTTGAACTTAAACAAATGAATACCAAACAAAAAAAAAAATTTGAATCTTTATATAGATACTAAAATCAATATTCAAAATATCCGAAAACGGAATATATTCAAAATATCTGAAAACGGAATATATCGAACGAAAACTAACAGAATATACAAAAGATGTTAAATTTGTATACTCACATATACTAAAATGCATAAATTATTACTTTTATTATTGTCAAATCTTGTTGTAATATTAGGTAAGGTTTTAAAAACTTCAAAGGAAAGCATCAAATCCAAACTGCCACATGTCATTCAAGCAAGCCTCCATCTCCTTACTATATATAAAGAGCCCACTTATGAAAAGCCCATACAATAATGACCACATTTTCAAAAATAAAATAATTTCACCGTCTCTTCTTCTCTCTCTCACTATATATAAACACCTCAGCTTCTCTTTGTAGATAAGCACCGAACTAACTTCAAAAGCTACTCTCTCGAGGCAAATGAGATCATGCCTCTTCTTCTCCCCACCTCTTCCTTCAAAACTGTAACTGCCATCATAATCTCCGGCGTGTTTTCTGTTGTGGCGGCGGTGAGTTTTACGGTTCCTTCCGTTTCACTCTTCGTCGTTTCTTCCTTTCCGGTTATCTACGATAACACCGTTTTCCTCTTAAAGCCACCATATCTTTACTTAGTCATCAACTGTATCATTGTCTCCATCGTCGCTACATCTAAGCTTACACATAAATCTTCTTCCGTTGATGATTCTGATTTCTCGGAAGTAGCTTCACCGGTTCCGGTTTCTTCTGATATCGATTCCGGTTATTTAAACGCTGTTCACGTCCCGTCTGATTATACCGGATTTGTTGAGAAAATCGATGATGATGCATCCGAAGATATTCCTGAAGTCATTGCTGATGGAGAAAATCGACAGACGGAGGAGGAGGAGACAAAACCGATAAGTAACTCGCCGGAGCTGGAGATGGAGAAGCTGAAACCGAAGAATGACTCGCCGGAGATTTCAATTCTCAAGTATACGAGAAAACCTCCGAGATTCAGTCAACAAAAATCGCTTAAAGCTAATCCAGAAGGTAAAAAATAAATTTAGTATTCAAGTTTTTCCGTTCAAAATTCGAATATCCGGGAGGGGTAAAATCGTAAACTCAAGTTTCCAAAGATTTTGCAGGTGGGAATAAAAAGACGGCACTGGGAGTAACAAAGCCACGGAGGAGACAAGACACGTTGGAGACGACGTGGAAGAAGATAACGGAAGGACGTACGACGCCGTTAAACAAACAATTGAAGAAATCCGACACGTGGCAAGAAAGGTCGCACGTGCAAAGCTCATCAGAGAAGGAACATACAGCAACCAAGTCCGAGAACTTAGAAGACGTCGTAAACACTCCTGTCAAGGAAACGCATAAGACGCGGCTGAAACGCGAGCCGTCGCCGGATCAGGAAGAGTTGAATCGGCGTGTGGAAGCGTTTATCAAAAAGTTCAACGAAGAGATGAGATTGCAAAGGTTGGAATCTTTGGCTAAATACAATGAAATGGTAAATGGAGGGACTCGTTTGTAAAATATTTAGCGTTTTCTTTAGCTGTCAATGAACGTGTGAAAAGGATGATAACACAGTCGCAAAAAGTTGACTCTTCTTTTAGAAGCACTTGAGTTTNTTTTTTTTTTTTTTTTTTTTTTCATAAGATAATAAAACATAATGTGTACTTACGCTTGTTTCTTGAAGTTGAAAATCATCGCTGATCATGTGTGGTTAGAAGTGAAGGATGATATGTGAACAGTAGTGACTGGTGATCGAATCTTTTGTTTTGTTTTTTTCTTACATAATAAACAAGTATAGTTTATACAAGCACTTAGTTTTTAGCAGAAGTGAGTACGTAATTTTTCTGTGTTTTTGTACTTACATGACCATAGAAGCAGCAGGAAAAAGCCTATCCAAGAATGTATACAAACCTCCTCCCAGTAAAAGAGCACCACTGACCAAAACCATTAGGTAGTAAATTAACTAAATATGAAATCATTATGACAGATAATCATATTGGTCAAGTTATGAGCGTCTCTTAACATACCTTATGGGATTGATCCATACAGAGACCTTTCGAAACGAAAGTAAACTCTGAAGAATTTCAAGACGAGTTAATACGCAGATTCTTACTATTAAAATATTGAGTTTACTACTTGGTGAATATAAAAGTAAGATGATACCTGTAGAGCTCCGGCGAAAGAAGCAGCGAGGATGAGTGGAGCAACGTAGCCTGTTGTATAAGTTAAGAGTAAGCTTCCACCAATTACTGGATCCTGTGTTTCACAACCATTATTACATCATCATCCATTATCAGCTTTTTGGTGATAAAACAAAATAGACAAGCTTACTAGCTCTCATATTCAAATAGAACTAGACAAAACAGAATTACTCTGGAAGTGGCTACGTAGCCAAGAAGGGTAGCTAGAACTGGAGTACTACAAGGTGAGGCAGCAAGTGCGAATGTGAGACCAGCTAGATACGCTTGTACACCTAACCAAACATTCTGTTACTAAAGTTTTCGAAATCGCAATAGAAAAATGTCGGACGGTTTAAGGACCCAAAAAACCCACAAAAGATTTAGTTTTAGGAGGATTACTAGATGGGAAATTTGCTGCAGCAGCACGAGGATCAAAGTTATTAAAGAAAGATGGAAGCTGAAGTTCGATTACCTGTAAACAGCAATGAAATGTGTTAGACATGGCCATTCCGAATCATGCGAAATGACAAGGAAAGTGATTGTAACAAAAGTACCTCAAGGAGATTGAGACCCATTACAATAGCTAGGCCGGATGCAGCTACTGGTAATCCTTGTCCTATTTGTCCGTAGGCTTTGCCGGCAAAAGAGGCTACTATCCCAAGAAGTGCTAAGGTAGTTGCTAAGCCCAGTGAGAAAGCAATTGCATCTCCAATAACCTAAGTTCATGGAGAGTTGCAATGTTAGTATGTTACTAAGAACAAAAAATATGATTTAAACAGTGGGGTATTTTATTATGGAACGAGTCTACCATTCTTTCAAGTCAAATTTAGTTAGTTAAAAGAACTCAACTTTAGCTCTTTTTACGTTTACGACAACTATTATTAAAATTGATCTGAAGAGCCACTGACCTGAGCTTTGCTTTTGCCAGACCCGAATGCACCTGCACGTTATAGCCATATTAAGTACCGGTGAGGAAAGAATTCGAACACCAAACTAAAATTCTAATAACCCTGTAGAAATGTAAAATCTTGAGGTAAGTTATCATACCAATATAACCAAGTGTCAAAGGCAGAACACTGAGTGTACAAGGAGATAGACTTGTCACAAGTCCTGCCCCAAATATTACTGCCAAACTGCATTAGGGATCAATTAGCAGGAGAAAACTTAAGTGTCAAACTCTCAGAATGCATGCATTGAGAGAGAACCCGAGAAACAAACCTTGTTACACTAAGAGCTGATAGCTGATCCTGAACAGCTTCGTTAGCCTGTTGGTTAGCTGAATACAAGAAGTTTCCAAGCGAATCTCCAAGGGTTCCTTCAGCTAAGATGTAAACCGATGTAGCTTGGTCCTATATCAAGGGGAAATTAGTTTCTGAAAGGCAATGGTCGAAAGCAGAAGAATCTCAAGGCAGAAAACCGTAGGCACAAATTTGTTCCAAACAAAAATATTGAGATCTAATCCCCAATCAAGGTCATATATATATATACAGATATGCTGAAGTTTTACCTTTGGCTTCACACCAAGGAAAAAGAACTAACATAGATAATCTCAAAAAAACTATTCAGGTTTAGACATAGTACATATCTGAACTAGCTTACAGTAACGGAAACCAAAGATGAGATCACATAAGCGTGGAAATGATCTAATAGATCATAATCTATTATGAAACCTTACCAAGACAATCGTCTGCAAGTCTGCGGCCTTTGCCGAGCTAAGAGTTACCAAGTTTGCCACTGTAGAACCAAAATGAAGTTAAGGTGTTCGTGATCAGATGAAGTGAGTTCCAGCATCATTACTAGTGATTTCTATAACTAAAAAGGAAAAGGCAGAGCAAATAAAGAACTTCAGTTATTTAGAAACATAATCAAAGCATAATTTTCCAACATGATTCCAAAGATCCCAAAAAAGTTAGTCAACAGATTACAGATATATATCACTTCATCTCTTTTTCCGGTAGAATGATTGAAGACTACGAGAATACACACTTCCCGTGCAAAAATATTTCCATAGTGAAAGAGGTGAGAAGAGAGAGAAACATTACCTCCAACTAAACCACTACTAAACATCGTAAGTTTCATACTTCTGCTCTCTTTGCTCTGTAAAGAAACAGCATCAGACCCTAAAGTTCTGCCTCTCTGAAGCTCACTATGCTTGGAAGAACGAATCC
The DNA here is from genome assembly GCA_900406315.1 of Biscutella laevigata subsp. laevigata. Lineage (NCBI taxonomy): Eukaryota > Viridiplantae > Streptophyta > Magnoliopsida > Brassicales > Brassicaceae > Biscutella > Biscutella laevigata. The sequence continues at coordinate 1,074 of OVAU01004154.1, read as the reverse complement.
ACCTTTCCTCTGTAGTCCACAGAGAAAACAAACTCAAAAAATAACCCAACAGCTCAAAATTACGAGTTAACAGAAGATTCCTGATCAAATTACAAAGAGAACTTGAAGACGAAGAAGATAACTTAACATGTGGTCGTTAAAAGGACAACACGACTTGTGCGACCCGATTTCAATTTGCTAAAAAGAGATTACTCATTTCCTGATCACCATCGGAAATCAAAACATGAAAATTCACTTACTAATTTATACAAAACAACGAAGAACTATGCGAATAATAGATCATCTACAATCAAATCAAAAGAAAATAATTATATGTAATATTGCTGAATTCCTTCTAGTTTTTCTTAAAGCTAAAAGAGCAAACTCACCACCACCATGACTAAGTCTGCAGCGAGGTAATCCACCGACGAAACCACCGGTGATGAATCGATTCACACTCATATTCATAGCACTCGAGATAAGCATCAGTCTAACGGAAACTCTCCCTCCAGATATTTTATTATTATTATTTCTTAAACTCTTTTCTTGTATTTTTCGCTTAATAATAACAATATATTAATGGGCTTATTTTTTGAGTCTAGAGGCCCACTATACTAATCAATTATCTTTACTTTGTTATGCCCCTATACAATTTCAACACATACTCAATCCCCCTAAATTTATAGGTTCATTGTAAAACCCCACACACTTTTAAATTCAAATTAATCCCACCTCGCTGATTAATTAGGAAAATGGTTCTGTTAGCGTTTAAAAATTGCGTTTGCAATCTAATAAAAACAATTCAAATTAAAAATTGACCCAACTAAGTTAACCGATCCAATTTTAACCTGACCTAATAAAAATTCCAATTTATTATTTCTAAAGTTTCAGTTTGTTTCTTTCGAGGTTTTTCAACCTAATTAAGACTGAATAATTGACTTGGAGATGTCGGAAGGAGGAGGCACTCGCGAGGAGGAGCAACATAGGGTGCATGCACGTCGCGAGGAGGAGCAAAATCTCGTGGAGGCACGTCGCGAGGATGGTGGTGGTCGTGAGGTGTTTGATCGCGACGAGGAGGAGGAGGCCGGACATTTA
>OVAU01004153.1:0-10368 GCA_900406315.1 Biscutella laevigata subsp. laevigata | reverse complement strand
GAAATCTTCCTTAAATCTTTCTACAGGAAAATTTCCCAAAATCCACGATTTTTNCTCAGAAACAGAAATCTTCCTTAAATCTTTCTACAGGAAAATTTCCCAAAATCCACGATTTTTTTTTCTGAAAATCTCAGAATGAATGTTCTCCAAATATTCATTCCGCGCCATTAATCCATCCAAGAGCTCGTTTCTTTTCTTGATGCAGACATCACACAGATTTCCTTTTCTGAAAATCCCAGAACAGCATATTTCCTTTTCTGATGCAGTTTTCTTTTCTGTGCATTCCAGCTCAACGCTTCTTCTAGAAACTTACTTCTCCTCTGATGCAAACATCTCAGCGTCCTAATTCCCCCTTTTGAGCTTAGTTTGATACTCAAGCATCCAAGGTCTTCAACACCTGCTTCAATAAGTAAAGACACACACAGATACAACATGTATGCAGAGCCTTTGTCATCAACACAGAGATCACTCCCCCATAATGTGTTACTCCTCATCTATACTCACGTTATTAGACTTCAAAGAGCGAATCTGAGACATACTGAGACATCTCCCCCTGCTTGAGTACATAACTAAGTTAAAAACATCCATGATGCATAGAGGAGAACACTTTCCTGCAGCTTGCACATCCTGTAGCACTTTGATTGCCTGTCGCATTGCTGCTCTCAACCCATCTACATGCTTTGTTTCCCCTTCTTCTTCTTGATAACACGAGCCTTGTGATGCTTCTCCTTGATCTGTTACTCTTTGTTCTGCTCCCCCCTGGTCTGCTCCTCCTTGGTCTGAGAAGGCTGAAACTCTTCAAGAATGTTGATCTGATGTTGATTGTTCAGCAATCTGGTCACCAAGCTTGACAATGGAATGAACAACTTCGACTGAGGAAACGTTTCCAACTTATGCATTTTCCTACTTGACAGGAACTCAACCATCTCATCATCAGACATATCCTTCAATTTATGTCGTTGATCACCTTCCTCAACCTCTTCCAAACCAAACAGAGTGTTGATCCTTGTAGAAGAGAACTCAAAAACCAAGTTTCTCATGAGAACGTCTACAGTGCTTGTCTCAGCACTAGCCATTGAGAGATTTTCCCAAAATTCCTAGAAAATTTCATAGTAGTATGGTTGCAGTTGAGATATCATACTCAGAGGACCAGCATCAGTAATCAGAGCTCTCACCGAAACATTTTCCAGAACCATGACATTGACCTCATCAGTCATCTTGTTCGCTTTCGACCACCTGTTTTCTAAGCAACCTGAAAACATCTCAACAAACCATAAGTGCACACTGCTGATTTTAAATCATCAGACACTATTCTCTTAACTCAAGCTTGTTCCTTTTGATTTCCGCAATTTATTCACTATTATTCATCATGAGTGACTTACTGTGAAAGGCTAGAGCTATTTACCTCGCCTATGTCCGTAGCTGGGAGATCAAGTCCAGTATTCAGGACTTTATCACACAAATGATCTCCCCACAGAGGTTACGAAAATAGTCAGACATGGGTAATATGTCTATACTTTCACTCGGTCATACCTTCATCCTGGTCCACCACTCTCTTCAAACTTATGTTCTGATCTATTCAAGGCAGCTGGATAACTCTTTGGAAAGGGTATCACGAGAGTTATTCATTCACGTCCGAGTAGCGGAAGTTACAGCTGCAACCCTTTTAGTACTAGTCACTCATCCTTTTTTTTCTTTTTTTTTTCTTTCTTTTTCTTTTTCACTCCCTTAGATTTCTGAGCGTTTAACATCAGCAGGTGTTTCATGATTACATTGATTTCATGAGCCAGTGTGGGATGCACCAGTAGCTTCACTTGACTTCTCAGCTACTATATGCAATTTTAGACTCACACCTTCCTTCCCACAGCTCTTTAACCTCCTTGATAGATTGAGCGCAGAGCATCGAATTTAAGTGTTGCAGGACGGTATGACTTGCAGCTTTTTTCCACATCACTCTACATAGTCATGTTTATGAGATTTTGAAAACAGCTTTTATTAACGCAATGTGAGGTTCATTATCCAAGTCCATTTCCTGTCCCTGATCTGCACACTTCACAAGACAGATTAGATTTGACACACACCAATTGTCTTTCTGAGATTGACAAATCGGTCAAAATCCAGTAATTTAGTAAAGATATCAACAAGTTGATGCTCAGTGCCTATATGCTCAATGACAATCGGTTTCTTTCAACCAACTCACGAATAAAATGATGACGAATATCTATGTGTTTTGTTCGAGAGTGTTGAACAAGATTTTTAGCAATGTTAATGGCATTTTGGTTATCACATTGAATCAACCTAGAGTTAGAAGTCATACCATAGTCAGCTGATATCTGCTTCATCCACATCACTTGAGTGCAATAACTTCCTAGAGCAATGTATTCAGCCTCGGTGGTGGATAATGACACACTGGTCTGTTTCTTGTTGTACCAAGAGACAATATTGTTTCCCCTAATAAAACAACCTCCACTAGTGCTTCTGTGATCATCCAGCGCTCCTGTCCTGTCAGCATCACAGTAACCCATGAGGTTTTTGTTGGTATCCATCGTGTAGAAGATCCCCAAATGTGTGGTTCCTTTAACGTACTTAACGATCCTCTTGACTACCATCATGCTTTCGTCTTTTAAAAGATTATCATTCTTCACTGTAACTGTCCTGAATTGTTCGTACCAGACTCTGAGAGCTTGCTTCAGATCATACACCGCCTTTTTAGGCTTAAAGACGTGATCATAATGAACAGGATCTTCAAGACCTTTTGCTTGCTCTACATAGAATTCCTCCTGAAGAATACCATTCAGAACTGCATGATTCCCAACCATTTGATATACCCTGAACTAAACACTGCAGACCATTCTGAACAGGAACCTGATTGATTCCAATAGAGCCACTGGTGCAAATGTTTCATCAAAATCTACCCCTTCAATCTGACAATAGCATTGAGCTACGAACCTTGTCGTGTTCTGAACCACATTCCCCAGCTCATCGATCTTGTTCTTGCAAATCCACTTTGTTCTAACCACATTAACTCTTTGAGGTCTGGGTTTCAAATCACATACATCAGCTCTCACGCAACCCTCAAGTTCTTCTTGCATAGAATCAAACCACAACTCATCCACCATCGCTTCCATAACGTTCTTTGGTTTGTTGGCCGATACAAGACAGCTGTCTTGAAGAATCATTGGTCGAAACAGATTGATCTGTATACCACAAGTGAATCTCTCCCCCAAAATCGCTCCTATGATAGCTTGTGAGGAGGGATTATGATCTTCATGTAGTGACATATGGTAAACTTCATCCTCATCATGTTCATGGTCTCGTTCCTGAATTTCCTTATCCTCCTCAATTTCATCAGCCGCCTCTCTTTCTTCAGCATCAATTGGTACATGCTTTAACATCAGACCATAAGTTGACTCGTCATCAAACACAACATTCACAGTTTCTTAGACTGTTTTGGTTCTCTTGTTGTAGACCCTATATGCGGTACTAGCTCTTTTTCCCTTGCTGCATGGTCTACCCACAAGTACTTGATCTTGCTTCAGTTTGGGCAGATCTGTTACCATTTCTTCTTCGGCTAATTTCAACAACGTTTTACCGTTTAAACTTCCCATCTGAGACTCATTAGCTTCGATGTTGTTGAGGCATCTCTTCTTAGGCTTCCACATGTAGCAATTGTCACCTGATCGAGTTTCTTCAAACTTGATGCAACCATTTTCGTTCATTGCTTTGCAGTGAAACTTACAGTCAGACCTTCGTCACATAACTGGCTTATGTTGATGAGATTCTCCTTAAGTCCTTCGACCCAGTAGACAGATTCAAGGCTTGGTATATCATCTCCAACAGTTTCACCCTTCCCTTTGATGTTGCAATTACCTCCATCTCCAAAAATGACATTTCCTGCATTGATTTCTTGAATCCTTTTCAAGTTACCATGAGTTCCAGTCATATTACTCGAGCAACCACTGTCAAAATACCATGTTGATGATGCTTGATTATGATCAGGCGAGTTTGCAATGTAAGCCACATTGCAGTACAACCTATCATTCCTCATTCAGACTTTCCCTGAACTTCGATGATCAGGATAGTTTTCTTGTTGATTGTACAACTTGGAGACTTTCTGCTGATATTTATAGCACCAGGCTTTAAAGTGTCATGTCTTGCCACAGTGCCAGCAACCATTTCTTCTATCAACCCATGAATTCCCTTGACTAGGCTTGGCTTTGTTTCTGGGTCTGAGATCAAAAAGCGAAGTGGTCTTGACGTACCCAAGGCATGTGTACTCTTTTTCCTGATGTTGAGGTGTCTTGACAGGCGCTGCTCTAACAAACGTGGTTGTTAAGTTACCAGCACCACCCTGATATCCAAGCCTATATGTCTCATTTTCGATTCGTCCCAAACTAAGAATTTTATCCAACTCCTTAACAAATTACCTGTATGTGATATAAAAGGGAGTGGGTCTTCCTTTGTGGCCCACAAACCTTTGAATAATATAAAGAGGAGTTACTTTAAAAATAAAAAATTCTCAATTTTTTTTTTTGTCGGCAAAAGTAAAAGGGGGAAGATTCCTAGCCGGTTAGGGTTGGGAACGCTCCTCCCGTATAGTCTATCCACCCGCTTGATGAGCCCAAATTTCACCAAAGATCGCGCTGAAATGATACTCCGCCACCCGTAGGACGGAGATGTGTTCCGAGACTCCCGTAGTGGATCTCCGTCCCTGAAGTATCGGCCCCTGAAGACTCTAGCAAACAGGGATTCGGGGTGGTCCTTTAGCCTCCATAGCTGCTTCGCCAGTAGTGCTGTGTTGAAGTCTTCCAAATTTTTAAAACCCATTCCCCCTTCCTCTTTTGAGTTGCACATCTTCTGCCAGCTCTTCCAGCATATTCCCTTTCTGCCTCCCTCCCCACTCCACCAGAACTGGGTCACCGCACTGGTGAGTTTCTTGATGATTGCTTTCGGTAATCGGAAGCATGTCATCACATAAGTAGGGAGTGTCGTTGCTACAGACTTGACCAAAATCTCCCGGCCCCCCGCAGATAAGAAACAGGAGGACCAGCTGTCAATCCTGGCTCGAAGTCTATCCTGAATGTAGGCGAATATCTGGGTCTTTGCTCCGCCCAGGCTTTCTGGGAGACCCAGATATTTCCCCATCCCCCCTTCTTCTGTAATCCCCATCTGTCCCTTTATCGTGATCTTCCTCGCTTCCTGTATTCCATGGCCGAATTTAATAGATGATTTCTCGAAATTTATCCGTTGTCCCGATACTCCTTCGTAAGTGGCAAGGATTTCCCTTAACACCCCCACATTCCTCAGCCGTCGCCTTGCAGAAGAACAAACTATCATCCGCAAATAGCAGGTGACTAATCGGGGGGCTCTCCCTTGCTACTCGCACTCCTGTGATTCTCCCTTGTCGTTCCGCTTCCCTGATGTTGGTTATCAGGACCTCAGTGCATAATAAAAAGAGATAAGGCGAGAGCGGATCACCCTGTCTCAGCCCCCGTTCCGGGATAATATTCCCTTTTGGTGCTCCATTTAGTAGGACCTGATATCGAACTGTCATTATACACGTTCTGATCCACCCTATCCATGTTTCCGCAAAGCCCATCTTCCGTAAGACCTCTTCCAGGAGCTTTCACTCTAGTCGGTCATATGCCTTACTCATGTCGGTCTTCAATGTCATGTACTACTTACTGCAGGCCTTATTAGTCCGCAATCCATGGAACATCTCCTGGGCTATCAGAATGTTGTCCGAAATTAACCGGCCCGGTACGAAGGCAGACTGCGTCTCTGAGATGAGTCCCGGTAAGACTTCTTTAAGTCTTTGACAGAGCACCTTTGATATCACCTTGTAACCCACGTTACAGAGACTAATCGGTCGAAGCTCTGTCATCCGCGTCGGTCCCTCCGTTTTTGGGATTAGGTAGATATTGGTCGCATTAAGTCTCTCATCCATTTCCCCCGTCTCCAAGAAGCCATTGACAAGTCCTACCATATCTCCCTTTACTATGCCCCATGCTCTCTGGAAGAAAAGCGTAGTCATCCCATCTGGTCTCGGGGCTTTCTCCGGATGCATCATAAATAAAGCTGTCCTGACTTCCTCCTCCGTCGCTGGTTGCGGCAATTTTGCGTTCATTTCCTCAGTGACGGTGCTCTGCAAATTTACAAGCGCCTCCTCCAAACCCACAGGGCTCGTGGATGTGAAAATGTCTGTGAAATAATTCGTTCGATTTCCTCGTCCGTTTCCACCCATCGCCCCGCTCCTGTGTATAACCCTGAAATCCTGTTCCTCGCCCTGCGTTGCTTTGTCAGAGCGTGGAAATACTTAGTATTCTGGTCGCCTTCCCTCAACCAAGTATTTCTGCTCTTTTGTTTCCAGAACAGTTCCTCATCCCTGTAAGCTGCCGCAATGTCTGGATAGCTCACGCAGGGTTTCCTTAGGACACGCCTCATCAGTTTGAGCCCGTTCCAGATCCTTCTGTAATTCCGCCAGGTATCTCCTGTCTTTTGCTAAAGTCTCCTTTCTCCATCGTGAGATTGCACTTCGGCAGCTTGTTATCTGATCCATAAAATTCCCCTGGCTATCTGGATCCATCCACCCACTCCGGATAGTTTTCATCAATCCTTCCTTTCCCAACCAACTCTTATCAAACCTGAACGAACGTCGGTTCTTGAAATCCCTCGTGCGCAACAGCGCAAGAATTGGTATGTGGTCCGATCCCATCATGTTCAGGTATTCTACAAAGGCACCCGCGTATACTGCATGGAAGTCGGCATTTGCTAGCGCCCGGTCTAGCCGACACTGGACTAAACCCCCTGTCCTGTTGCCCCTCCAGGACATCTCATTGCCCACGCTAGGGAATTCCGATAGGCCCATCGTGTTAATTAAGTCGTTAAAAGCAGCAAAGGATGATTGGGACCTAATCTTTTCCCCTTTCTTCTCATGATTTCCCCGTATCTCATTGAAGTCCCCAATAAGAAACCATGGGTCTTCCCGAAGGACTCCCAGTCTGAGAATTCTCTCCTAGACTCGACCCCTTAACCTTGAAACTGGATCCCCATACACGAAAGTGATAGCTATTGTTTTCTTCTGTAGTCTGATTTCCATATCAATAACTCTGTTGCTTTCAAAAGTGATTGTAGGATTTAGCCTGGACTGTAGAAGAATTGCTAACCCCCCGCTTATTCCCACCAGATCCACAGTAATCAGTCTATCGAATCCCATATGAGTTTGACAGTTCTGCAAAAATTCCTTATTTTGTTTTGTTTCCATCAAAAAAATTATGTCTGGTCTGTGAGTTCGCCATAGTTCCCTAAGGTAACTAATAGTCCATTGGTTGCCCAGTCCCTGGCAATTCCAGCTTAATATTTTAAGATCCATAAAAAGACTGTTGTACTTGACACACCCATAATAGACCTTCTGGTTTACTCCCCCTATTGATCATCCCTTCCATTCCATCCGTTATTCCAATTACCTGTCGTGTTTTCTTCATCTCCAGAATTCCAATAGTCTTTGACTTCCCACTTATAGGTCTCTCCTTCCTAGTCAACCCCACTGTTTTGCTTGTTCCCTCTGTATGATCCCAGAAGTATTCCCAAAACCAAGGTTTATTGATATTCAGGATTACAACAGGAAAAGACGAAAGCAACAAAAACTCAAAAGATCTCACTCGATCTAAAGCAGGGAAACAATTGAAACTAGGACAAAAACAACTTGGAAAAAAACGAGAAACAAAGTCTAAAAGCCTCCACGCCACAAGCCTCTTCTCTCTGCGCCAATTCGACTTACTTTTGCGTATCTTCATCGGGCTTCTTTTTCGGCTTTCGATCAGGGATCTCCTCCGATTTCCCTTCCTTTTTCACCATGGGCTTCGGTGGATGAGTCCTCCTCGGCGAACCTAGCATCAGGGCGTTCTTCTTCTTGGAGTTCATACCTGTTGCTAGCTGTGTTGGCTTAACAGGTTTTTTACTCCCCCCTCCTAGCTTTTCCTCCTGTGCCTGGTCAAGTTGGTTGTTGGCTCAACTAACACCGTCTGCTTGGGGCCATTAACACCCGACACTGTCTCCTCCTTCTCCATCGGAAGCTTTTCCTTACCCGACTCCGCCATAAACTCTACAAATTCCCTCTCATACTCCGCCAGGGAGCGTTCGGTCCCATTCCCTGATGCTGTGGTCTTGGAGCTTTGAACTTGACCTTGAGCTTGACCTGTTTCCCTCTCTGTCATCACCGTATCCGTCTCTGTGGATTGCAACTGCCCCTTTATCTCACTTGCAGCCAGTTCCTCCGTGAAAGCTATCAGTTTCTGGTTGGAGTGATTGGTCCCTTTTGTGTCAATCTCCCACGACTGGGAAGGTTCATGAGTCTTTCTTTCCACTGGTTTATTCTTTACTCCTCGTGCATCATTCATAAAAGACTCTCTTGGCATCTCTGATCTCTTATCCCGTGAGCGTTCCCGATTCCGAGCATCAATCTGATCAGATTCCCTGGCTCTTCCCCTCTCACTCACTGATCTGTGTTGTGATCGTGATCCATAATCCTCTGTAACTTTACCTTTGCCCCGATCAAATTTTCCTGCACCCGGCTCGTGTCTCTCCTTCTTCTTGTATGACTCCGAGACTGATCCACCTCGCATTACTGCATTTTTGTAGCTCTGAGCATTCGAACCTCGGGTATCTCTTTCTTCCCCACTCCGTGAAGTTTCTCCGACCTCCTTCACAATGCCACACCTCGATGTCTCATGACAGAAACTATAGCACTTGGAGCAGAAACCAAGTAATTTCTCATACTCGAAGTGCACCACCACCTCAAGTCCATCCTCAAAGTCAAGATCCGACTCAAACACCAAAGGTTGTAGAGCGTTAATCACTACTTTGACTCTACCTCCTCCCACATCCGTTGCCTCCCATTTGCCCAGAGCCTTACCAATATCTTCGAAGGTTTGAGAGGCCCAGAATTGAAGTGGTACACCTAAAACCCGCACCCAAAAGCTGATCAGATGGGGGTAATTTGCATCCAGCGACGGTTCCCAGCGAGCAATAGCCAGCATCCATGAGTTAAAATGGAGAGGCTCCATTTTTAGCACTTCTGCAATATCCTCTTCTCTCTGGAAAGTGAATTGAAACCTTCCCAATCCCAAGTCTTGGCCTTTCACCTTGTCAGCGAGTCTCCAGATCCTCGGGAGGTGAAAGATGGCATCAGCAGTAGGCTGCCTCTCCGGGTTGAGACACCGGCCAATGACCGTTTTATCGTGTCCTCTGATGAACTCCGTGTTGTCGAAGCGGGAGATCTTGATGCGATTGCGTTCCGGCAACCCCACAGTCCTCTTTTCCCCACTTTTCTTTACCCAGTTCCCCTGTGTCATGGTGAATCTCTTGCACCTCGATATTGAACCTGCATTTACTAAAAACCAGCCAAATCTCAAAGTACCAAGAGTTAGTAAAGCAAACAGAAGCGATGAAGAACAGAGGAGCACTCGGGTCCTAACTTTATAGTCCAGAGGGGGAGTAAATGAAAAACTAAGGCGATATTCTGAAGCGATACGAGAGATCCCCCTTGTTTCCCTAACCCTCTCTAGGCTGATCCACTTTCCTAATCCTAAGAGATTCTGGGCAGAAACCTCCGCAAGTTCTCCCGATATGTCCCCAATAACAAGGAAATGCTGATCTAGCACAATCAAAGTCTCAGAGCCAGCACAATAATTCCGAAGGCAAATATACGGGATCGCGTTCCTGACAGAGAAAATTACCTGGATCTCGCAATCAAAAGAGGCAAGTTCCCTTTCCGTAGAAGATCCACCACCAAGCTCCGATCTCCTTCTTCCTTGTTTCGGTCGATTCCAAATCCTCCAATATTTCCATCCTTCCTTTCTTGTTTCTAGTCGCAAATCTCCCTTGAATCCCTTGCTGTAGTCGTCAAAATCACTCGCCCCCCAAATCGTCATTTTAGGGTTTCGCCGCCATCTCCTATTCAGAGAATTCGTCTTGTTTGTATTTAATCAAAGACTCGTCTAATAAAAAAAAAAATTCTCAATTACTAAAAANAAAAAAAAAAAAAAAAAAAAAAAAAAACATGAGTTAACACTAAGCAATACTGTTGCATGTCTTTTTCTTGAAATAGACATTTCCATATTTAGTTGTCCCATGTACCAACATCAATTCAGCCATAGTTACAATCTTATATGCTGCATCAACTCGGTCAAAGTATTTGGTGTACTTCAAAACCTTAAAAACAAAAACTCAGGGGTTGACGATCTATTTTCCGCCGAAGTTTATCCATATAGTATTATTTCCATTCGAAGTTTTGCCTTCTATCTATTTCCCCCTAATTTAATACTTTTCTATCCAGTTACACCCGATGTCAAAGTTTTAAATTGATTT
>OVAU01004151.1:558-10984 GCA_900406315.1 Biscutella laevigata subsp. laevigata | reverse complement strand
AAGACCAAAAGGATCATCATGCTATTGGTATTTCTCTAAATGCAATTAGTTCGATAATTACATGTATTTTAATCCGATAGACTAGTTTTAGAAACAAAATTAAATTTATTCTAAATACTAAATAATTTAATCTTAATTTAGAAATCCGAATAACCCAAAGTCCATGGTTAGTTGAGAATGTAGTTGAATTCTATGTATTTATTCAATTAAAATTCATTTTCGTGTATTTAATTTGGTCATAAGGTCATTCAAAAGTTATACTCACCTAACTTCAACTGCTTAGGTCAACAGTGAATTAATATTTAATATACGTATATGTGATGAAGAGATTAAAATTTAGTAGATATTTGAAATATACTAATAGTATTTTTTTAAATGTCAACGACGTAATGAATAGTACTAGTAGATATGCAAACTAACAATCACAATATAATGCATTAATTATTATAGCTTTTTCCAATATTTATTAACGAATCAAAGAGTAGATGATGAGTTCGATAACCACAAGTGTGGGACCTGAAATAGTAATAATACTTCGTAGGTACCATATTTTTTGGCATTTAATATTTCCTTCTGTGTATAATATATGGTTTGATATGCGTCTTTATCTATAAAATTAAAGTCTAGCCTTTCTTTTTCCGAATGTATACGGTTAACAAATGATAAATGTTAGTTTCTAATTTTTTCTACTCTAACTAAAAAAATATAATTTCAAGAAACAATTTTTTGACGTTTTTTAAATAAATTATAANTACCGTATTATCTGGTGGATTTGGGATTATATATGGATAGAGAAGTGAGGAAGAAGGGAAACTGAAAAAAGTTATCATAATGGAAACGAATTCAATTAATTTTGGACCGTGACATGTAATAAATTATAATTAATGCTTCTGCTACATTTATGAATCTTGGTTTTTTCCTTTAGGAATACATTTAATTTCCACATGTCCACTTATTTCTTCTTTCATTAATTGATTCTGGCTTATTATTAGTATTTCATAATATGCGTTTCAGGCAAAACCCCAAAAATAGGGAGAAACAATTTCGTAATAAAATAATAATAATTCTTTCACTTGGAAAAGAATTTCGTACGACATCGTTTTGATCAGTGGAAATATCTCAATATAAACTTAAGGCCGTATCTATGAATGGGCCTGGCCCATAACTGAGGACGGTGTTGTTTTCTTCTTGTTTACTATATTCATTCTCGGCGCAGAAACCCTAAACCCTAATTTTGGATTCTTTGATTATTACGACCTCTTTTCTCTGTTGTTGCTTCTGAGTCAGTGGGGATAATGGGGAAAAGTAGGCGTAAACAGAAGGTAATACTTCCACCTGAGCTTCCGCCGGATGTACCTGAAGAGGATATTGAGTTTTCTGACGAGGATTTGAAGTACGTCGAAGAGAACACTGATTACGCCCGATTCGTAACTCGAATTGACACTGGTGCTCTGAACAGGTGCGTCTATTTCTCTATTTCTCTAGATACATTTCGTGCTTTACGAATCGTCTTTGGCCTGTGAATTTTTTATTTGTTTTAGGTTGCATTCTGGTGATTTTGAGTATTAGAGTTGATTTTTTTTTTTCACTAGCGAAGTTTGAAGGTTTTCTTACCTAGACCTGGTCCATTTTCCGATTCCTTCTGTGTTAGTGGTTTCTTAATTCCTCATACTTTGAGCTACCAAATAGTATTTGTCTTCTAGGGTGTCTATCTGATATGATAGTTTGTGTAATAGAAGAGATTTTTTGTATACATTGGTTATCCTACGCATATCTGCTTCTTTATTTATTTTTGAATCTCTGTATTAATGATATCCTGTTATGCTTCTGCCAGACAATGCGGTGGTAGAGAAAAGACAGTGGAAGATAAGTATGAAGAAGAACGTTCAAGGAAGAAGGCAAATCAAGAAAATAAAGAGACTAGCGAGATCCTAGTGGATCCTGTTGACGTGCTCCCTGTCAAGTCTTTAGATGGAAAACTCCACTATCTAACAGGTTACGAACGGAAACTGTCTTTTTGTTGTTTAATGGCACAAGTTTTAGCATACTTAACGGTAGTCTTTATTTTGTCTACTCNNCTCGTGTTTTGACATGGTTCAGTGTCTAAGAAGTCAAAACTTGCTGAAGGCGACACAGAAGAAGTAGAAAAGGACGCTCTTGAAGATGAAAATATATTAAACAAATCTCAAAGGAGAGAAAAAGCTAAAAAGAGTAAAAGAGAGGCAAAAAAACAAGAGAAGGAATTGCCTACAGAGAATGTACAAGAGGAAGAAACACCCCAAGCTGCAGTTCTGGTAATGCCTGTTTTGAGTTTCTTTATTCATGTGTTTTTTCTTAGTTGCCATATGTTTCAGTTTTTAATTCTGGCATGGTTTGTTAGTGAACTTCATATTTGACAGGTTTCTGAATCTTGACCTTGCTAATACAGATCCATCAAAGAAATTGGAATCTTTCTTGAATTGATTAACATGAAATTAGGTGTTTTTATTTCTTTTATTATTTTTAAATGTGAATGAATTTCTTCTTTCTTCAGGCAGAAGTGAGAGAAGAACTATCTGCTGAAGAGACATTTGAAAATAACAAGAGTAAAATCGCTGAGTTGGGAATGCAACTACTTTCTCATCCAGAGGAAAACATTAAACTCTTAAAGGAAATGTTAGAGATCTCCAAAGATAAGAATACGACTATAGTAAAACTTAGCTTGTTATCTCTGTTGGCCGTATTTAAAGATATTATTCCTGGGTAATTCTATCACTCTTATATCCCTCATTCTTTCCTCATTTTATTTGCTAATCATTCTCCTAAATCTACCTTCGTTATGATGTTGAAATTTAGCTCTTTCATTTCATTTGTGGTACCAGCTATCGGATTAGACTTCCTACAGACAAGGAGCTCGAGATGAAGGTCTCAAAGGAAGTAAAGAAAACCCGGTTCTACGAGTCAACTTTATTAAAAGGGTACAAGGTATGCAGCACAACTGCATCTGATTCTGGATTCCTCTTGAGCATAATTATAATATATTTTACTGCGGATGTCCTTGACAGGCATATCTGCAGAAGTTGATTGCACTAGAAAAGCAGTCAGTATATAACCAAGTTGTCACACGGTGCTTTTGTACATTGCTGGAAGCAGTTCCACACTTCAACTATCGTGATAACCTGTTAATTTCTGTTGTCAGAAATATTAGCTCGCCAGACGAAGTCGTAAGGTTCTGGTTATCTTAACCCTTTTTCAGAGATGATGAATAATGTTTGATTGATATTTTATCAAATCTAACCCATTGTAGAAATTTGAATATCCCCTTTTTCCTAGTCGTGTCATTTTACTGCAATTGCATTTATTTCCATGTCTAACTTGCTTGTTACGCCTGTTTGTATTTGCAGGAGACTCTGTTGCTCTACTATTAGGTCTCTTTTCACTAATGAAGGGAAACATGGTGGTGAGCTGACTGTGCAAGCTGTACGCTTGATTGCTGATCATGTCAAATCTCACAACTGCCAACTTCATCCTAATTCTATCGAGGTCTCCATTGCTCTTATTTTAACATTCTTGAAACCAAAAATTTATGCACCACTTCTTTTGGGTAAAGGTGTGAGAACTGCTACTGATCGAAAAATATAGATCAGGAAGTTAACATTTTCATTGGAAACATATCGTAAGAAAATAATACTACAAGGCGGTTAATGATTTGGGAAGTATTCTCCAGAACAATCTGGTTATATGTTCTCATTCCATATCTATACCTGTACTTAGGTGTTCATGTCAATACGCTTTGACGAGGATATTGGTAAGCGTGGCAAAGAGGAAGAAAATAAGAAAAAATATAAAAAGAATAATAAAAGAAGCAGTCAGGAGGAGCAAAATCAAGTGCAGGAAAATGAGAGGAAGAAGTCCAAACGAGAAATGATGTCTAAGATCAGAGACGAAGTAATATACTTTCCGTTTTTGCAATAGCTTTGTGGTGTTTTGATTGACGTTTTAGTGTTGTTTTTCCTTGTCTTGACAGCCATTTCTATGACCACAACATCACCGTTCTTGTTGTCGGTCTGATCTTAATTGATATTTTTTTATGAAATTTTTAGGTCACTGCTGATTACAAAGGAGTTGTATATGAACCGGATGCTAAGGAGCGGCGAAAGATGCAAACAGAGACACTTTCTGCTGTTTTTGAGACCTATTTCCGTATCCTGAGAAATACAATGTATCTGATTGGCGAAAGGTTTGTTTTAGATTGTTCTAATCAAATGCTAGATATGTTCCACTGAAATTCTTCGCGTGAAGTCTCGTTGGTTTTGCAGTCACAAATAACTACGTATCTGATCTTGTTGCTGTGTCAGTGTTATTTTTAAAATTTCTTTTTGACAACGTTACTTGGACTACTTTCAGCACTGAAGCAAACACACCTTCGAATCCTGGTGCCTTCGGTTCACACCCTTTGCTTGCTCCGTGCTTAGATGGGTTGGCAAAATTCACCCAACAGCTGGACTTGGACTACATCGGAGATCTCATGAACTATCTAAAGAAGCTTGCTTCTAGCAGTAGCGTCTCCAACAATTCAAAGCAGAAAAACTCAAAGCTGCTGACAGTTTCTGAACGCCTGAGGTGTTGCCTTGTCGCCTTCAAAGTCATGAGGAGCAACCTAAATGCCTTGAACGTTGACTTGCAAGATTTCTTTGTGCAGCTTTACAACCTCATCCTCGAGTATCGCCCTGGAAGGTTTGTTATGACCTCTCTTTTAGCCATGGCATGAGCTGAATTGAGTTTTCAGTCTTAAAACACTTTGTGATGTGAAACAGAGATTCAGGTGAAGTGTTGGCCGAGTCTCTGAAGATAATGTTGTGCGATGACAGACATCAAGACATGCAAAAAACAGCTGCTTTTGTTAAACGCTTAGCTACATTTGCGCTATGCTTCGGCTGTGCGGAGTCTATGTCTGGTAATAAACGTTACCTGCAGACTGCAGTTTTCAATTACAACATCAGATGTCTTTATCCCTAAACCCTCTCTCATTATGCAATCTTGGTTATCTCATAGCGCTTGTCACCGTAAAAAATCTGCTTCAGAAGAACGTCAAATGCAGAAACCTTCTAGAGAACGATGCTGGAGGAGGATCTGTTTCCGGTTCCATCTCTGTAAGTCACAAAACTTTTGCTCGTAGATTTCAAAAATATGATTGTTTGTTAAGCGAAATCTCTGGTATGCAGAAATACCAGCCATATGCAACAGATCCTAACTTAAGCGGAGCTTTAGCAACAGTGCTTTGGGAACTCAGTCTGTTGACCAAACATTACCATCCGGCAATCTCAACAATGGCCGCAACAATCTCAAACATGAACACTTCTCAAAGCCAAACGTTTCTTTCTGCTGTGACTCCACAACAGGCGTTTGCAGATTTCTCTCTTGCAAAAGAATCGTTTGAGTCTATTAACGAGTCTCGGAAATTGAACAACAAACGGAAACGAGACAGTTCTGGTGCTTTGTCCCAGGAAGCTATGAATGTTCCGGAGATAGACATGGTTGAGGTCAGCAAGAAATTGAAAGAGAATTTTACTATTATTAGAGGCATAAAAGAGGACGAGAGAGCGAGAATAGAGTTGCAGTTAGAGAAGAAGAAACAGAAGAACGTGGTGAAAAAGAAACTAAAGAACCCTAAATCCAAGAAGACAATTTGAAAGGCACTTTCCCCCTTTAAAAGTGCGATATACATTATGAATTTCCTAAATCTAATTACGAGGATTATAGTTTGGTAAATTGGAATTTTGTCAAAGAAAAGGGTGAACATTTTTGTTACATTTGAATTATTAGTCGTACAAACGTCGTATAAAATGATATATTGAAAACAAAAACATCGTAAGAAATTGGATAAAAATCCTCGTTTTAGCCACGAACCGTGTATAGTGTAATTAGTTAATATTATATAATTTGTAGATCTCAGCTAATATATGTTGTATGCTGTAAACAGCGAACTGTCTCCCACACAGTGTCCAGCCGTACAACAGTACTTTAAAAGATATGTCCATGTGATCTGAAACATGTTTCTATTGCGCCATTATTATATGTTTACTATTTTATCCTAATATTTAGTATTTAATTATGAATCATGATATAAGGTAGTTGGTAAAATTTTATGATATATCAGGATATTGTTTCTCACAAAATATTTACAATGCATATCACTGATAAAACAATACAAGCTTATGTATATTGTAGTAATAGTACTTTTATAAAGAAAGTCAACGTACTGGATTGGATATAAATAATGTTTTTTTCTTGTCTTGTAAAATCAAGGTCTAGTTTATTAGTTGTATAACTTTTTATACATATTTTAAAATATATATTCAGTTGAAAAAATTGGTGTGTTTTGTTATAGGGCGAATATCCACGCAAGATTCAACACCATACATATAACTGACTAATTAATCAATTTAATAGAGATATGTTTGGTGTTGGAATGATATCAATCATGGAGACATGATCGACATCTAGCTTAATCATAAAATTCGTTAAGACTTGAGATTTAAAACGAACGATTAGTTATGATAATGACTAAGTTGATAACTTGTTTTTATTCTATAAATAAACGATGATTCATAGAACAAGTGACGTTAGTCTAGGTAAAAATATGACTCGTATAAAATATGTGAAATAAGTAAATATGTGAGTTGCATTTTGTTACTTTGAATGTTCTTTATTAATATTCAATCCAAACGAAAAGAAGGTCGCATCTTGAAAATCAGTGACAATCATCAAGAGAATTTCTCCGATCAGTCAATAAAAAAAAGAGAAGATCGAAGAACAAAAGGGATTGAATCTACTCAGTAGTTCCAGGTAACCACAGTGACAAATCGTCGCCGGATAAAGACGCGGTGAGCGTCGATAAATCACGAGACTCATAGATTCCAGATCGGAGAGTCTCCAC
Source organism: Biscutella laevigata subsp. laevigata (assembly GCA_900406315.1). Taxonomy (NCBI): domain Eukaryota; kingdom Viridiplantae; phylum Streptophyta; class Magnoliopsida; order Brassicales; family Brassicaceae; genus Biscutella; species Biscutella laevigata. The sequence goes on along the minus strand of OVAU01004151.1, from coordinate 4,065 downwards.
CACTTGCTCGAACACAAAGACGTTACAAGGAATATGAAGAACTCCTTTCTGAGCGTAACCGTATTCCTGAGCAGATCGATTCAGAAAACCAACGAAAACAGGATGATTCAACAGCTCCGCGCTCACAACGAATCGCTCCATCTCTTCACCGACGTTTNTTTCTGAGCGTAACCGTATTCCTGAGCAGATCGATTCAGAAATCCAACGAAAACAGGATGATTCAGCAGCTCCGCGCTCACAACGAATCGCTCCATCTCTTCACCGACGTTTATAGGGACGTATCCGGAGGGAACAGTCGAGGAGATCGTTGCTCGCTTGACGATGAAAATGGACGACGACGGTGTGTAGACATCGCGGCGGCGAATTTGGTTGCAGAGAGAAGAGGAATCGGAGGATGAGTCGGCGATTCGTGAGAGGCAGCGAATCAGAGGCATTTTGTTTAGAGAGAGAAGAAAAATATTCAAAAATTTGTAGAGAGAGCGAAGGGAAAAAAAAGTATGCGATATTGGTATATATACGAGAGAGCGAAAGTGAGTAAGAATATACACAAGAGGCCAATGTATTTGATTTCATACGTATACGTATTAACCAAATGAGTCATGGTCAAATAAAATAATATATGAACTACCTAATTTTGTTTATACATTTTGAGAAATTTCTCTATTTTTATATTGACTTCCTAAACCAATCACATTCATTATTTTTGGTAATTTTCTTTTATTTTCTCATTTTATTGGTCAAACTCGCTTTAAATCATGTGAATTGCCAAAAAAAAAAAATTAAAATGTTGCAATAACAAATAAAAGGCTAAATGCCTATATAATATAAGTTTTTCAAGTTGCAATTATTTTAAAGANTCGTTATCCAATTTTTCAATTTGGCTAATGTTATTTTCTCCCTATAGTTATTATTTTGTTTTATCATATATTAATGGGAATTAATATTCGTTTTTGACTAGAATTAAATAAAAGATATCAATATTTGACTCTTTTTTTTGGAGGGAAGAAGTAATTTAAAAGAGTTTCTGTAACATGAAGAATCCTAATTTATTTGGAGGATTTTTCACCAAAAGGTGTCACGATCAGATGTGGAGACTTTGCGGTGGAGTTGAAGAAGGCCCGTCGGATTTCGAGCTTCCCGATGAGATGCTATCTATAATTCCGACGAATCCTTTTGAGCAGCTGGAGCTCGGGAGGAAGATGCTAGCTGAATCCTTCGAATCTTGAGGCCGAGGTTTTCGGATTGAGACAGAAGCTTCACGAGAGAGAAATTGGTATGCACGAGCTTGACGAAAAGGCTTCTCGTTTGGAGACATATTTCCAAGAATCTGATTCCAGGTTCATGATCATCCTCTATGAAAATGTTAGAACTTGATTCTCTTTTTCTCTCTCTCTCTCTCANACAGAAGCTTCACGAGAGAGAAATTGGTATGCACGAGCTTGACGAAAAGGCTTCTCGTTTGGAGACATATTTCCAAGAATCTGATTCCAGGTTCATGATCATCCTCTATGAAAATGTTAGAACTTGATTCTCTTTTTCTCTCTCTCTCTCTCACTCCTTGATTCTACCTTGTGGCTCTGCTCTCTGATATATACATACGTCTTTCTTTTACGCCAAAAGATGAACCTGAAAAAGGAACGTGATTCGCTTATGGCAACTATAAAGAATCTGACCTACGACATGTCTAAGGTGAAGCTCATATTGTTGGGTTTGTGATTATTTGTGTTTACTTTTTTTGCAAGTCTAAGTTTTCTTTTAAAACTCTATTTTCAGGCGGAGACATTCAATAAGGCGACTGATTCAGTCCCTACGTAATGAGAATGTTCCGGTAAGATATTGCAGTTTTACCAGCTTCTTTCATTACACACTCTTTCTTCTGTAATAGCCTCTTCTTTGTCTATTTTTACAGGAAATAGAACCTGTTGATATCAGGACATGCGACCAGTCTGTTTCAGTTGACGAATGTAACATAGCCTTTTCTCTGTTCGTTCTCTCTGATTGTAATGTGTAAAACTTATGCAGCTCGTAGCCCTCGCGTTGATGGCAAGGAGTTTTTTCCGTCAAGCCAGGTTAGCTCTTTATCTCTTCTTGTTTATAGGCCACAAACCATGAAGCAAATATTTCACTCTCTGGTCATCATCATACAGGAGCCGATTGTCATATGCACAATTCATAGCCTTCTTTGCTAACATCAAAGAACTTAATGCACATAAGCAAACCCGAGAGGTAAGCAAAAAATCGGCTTTCGATCTGTGTTTGTAAGTGCATACACATCAAAGAAAACTGTAATACATTTGGTACTAGGAAACTATGAGGAGAGCAAATGAGATATTAGGAACAGAGAACAAAGATCTTTTACTTGTCTTTCAAAGGACTAGTCATCTGTGTTTGTAATATTTTGCTCTCTCTTCCTTTTCTCTATCTTCTTTTTCTCTCTTGTTTTCGAGATCCGAAGATTAGGGGAAGAGCAATCGGAAGACGAGAGCTTCGCCGGCGCTCCTGAGCACAAGGCCCGTGCTCCACGTTTCAAATCGGCCGGCCATCCCCTTGCCCTCACTCTCCGGTGTCGTTCCTCTCCGGCGTGGCGTGCGTGTGTTCGCTCGGCGGAAGTGACGGTGTCTCGGCGGAGCGGCTCTCCCTTGCATGCCGTCCAGGGCCGGTGTCTTTTNTCTTTTCCGGGCTTGCGGCGTCGTCTCCGGCGTCCAAGCTCTCTCCGCCGGAAGTGTAGCCGAGTTTCAATCTCCTTTCTCCGCCGCGTTCTGGGTATTGTGGGCCCCCTCTCCCTCTNTGTCTTTTTCGGGCTTGCGGCGTCGTCTCCGGCGTCCAAGCTCTCTCCGCCGGAAGTGTAGCCGAGCTTCAATCTCCCTTCTCCGCCGCGTTCTGGGTATTGTGGGCCCCCTCTCCCTCTCCTCCGACTGGTTTGATGCTCCTCCGACCGGATGTGTGCTTGTTCCGGCTCGGCGGTTGTTGTGTTCGGCGCTTTCCTGGCCGGACGGTTGTGTCCCCTACATCGGCGTTGTCTCGGGCCACGGCAAACCGAGTCTCTCGCCGTCGCTTCACCCGGAGGGGTCCTATTCGTACGGCGGCGGCGGACGGCTTTGTTTCAACGGCGTGCCTGCTTCGTTCCGGTGTTGTATCTGTTGACTGTGACGAGCTTCCTTCGGCAACGGCGGCCCGATTCACCGCCTAGGTTTCCGCGGCGGTTCCGAGCAGTGAACGGTTTTTTCGGCGGCGGTTCTCGCGATGCGTGGCGGCGGCGGCTTTTCTAGCTAGGGTTTTTTGTGGCTCCTAGGGTTCCTGTATTGGGCCTTTGGGCCTTGTTCTTTGCTAGGGTTTTGAGCTGTTTAGGGTTTGGTTTTGGGCTTTTGTTGGGCCTCGGGTAGTTTAATTTTAAGCTTTTTTGGTCTTTTCCCTTCCTTGTTGTCATTGTACTTCTGTCAAAAACTTTAAAATGGTTTAATTAATTAACATGTTTACAAAAAAAAAAAAAAAAAAAAAAAGTTGGGG
>OVAU01004150.1:0-10374 GCA_900406315.1 Biscutella laevigata subsp. laevigata | reverse complement strand
AAAATTAAATCATTTATGAATATTTAAATTACATTATATATTTAGTTCTAATACAATATTATCAAATACTTATAAATTATTAGTTATCAAATATTTTCTTATGAAATATAATTTTCGCTTTAATTCATCGAATAAATGATCGTGACGGACGGACACAACCTAACTACTATTTACGAACTTTGATAAAACAAAAAACATGAAGAGGTGTTTGAGAAAAGATCAATAACATAGGTTCATAACTTCACATAATGACCTTCGCATATATGCACATCGTAATAGAATTGAGGCGGCTTAAACTAAAAGTATACCAAAAAATAGAAAAGTTCATCGGCAATTTCGAGTTTCCCTAGTTGATAAAACTGAATCGACAACCAATCCATTTTCTCAAATCTCAAGGGGTCTAATTTCAACAAACCAACCATATCTCTCAAATCTCGAATCTGTTTTTTACCGAAGATATTTTCCATCACTACAATCCAAACATGCACCACAAATTGAAAACAATTATATTTATGTGTTATGCATGGGTGATAGAAAACATATTATGGTTCATCGACAAATATTATCAAGATCAATATGACAAAACACCATTAATATGGTGTATGCCTATGAATTCTTGAAATAAATAAGAACAAAATATACTTGATATATTAGATTAAGATCAAGTATTAACCGGATATACCAATGAACAAAATATTCTTTTAAAGATATTTATTTATAATGAAATTGTTAATTCTAAAAATTTAATTTGAAATATAAATTTTGTATTCTAGAATTTGAATTACGTGATTTTCAGTTCTGTTGTAACTGAAAATAATAAATAATCTAATTTTCAAATCACAACAATTTTTAACAGTAAATTAGGAAAGAAAATCGTGTAAAGAGATTTGTTTTATTTTGGTATCCTATAATCACGTAAATTTAAATTACGATTTTGTATTTTTATAGGATTTGAATTCAAAATTTGAAATCCTATAATGACTTAATTATATCACGTAGATCCTAGGAATTAAATATATTAATTAGTTAGTTAGAGTTATATTAATTTATATCATTGTAGGAAACAGTTCATTATGACTTTTTTAAGTAGATTAATTATGTTTTAATATAATAGATAATATATGAGAAAATAAAATGTATTAAAAATTGAATATTTTATATTCGTTTTAAAAATCTATTTAATCCAATAAAAAAATTGAGTTTAAATTTTTCTAAATATGATATTTTTTTAAAAAACGAAAATAATATTTTATAAATGAATATTTAAATTATTATAACCTAATTGTTTGATTATATATATTTCCAGTTTTACCCTTAATGAAAGTTACATGTATTTCCAGTTTTACCCTTAATGAATATTTTTAATTTGTTATTTGTTCTAATGACATATCATGTAATATTTTACTGATTTAAAGGTTACTTTCATAAAAGTGATCCTTAAATAATAATATAGAGATAGATAGTAGGCTTGGGCGTTTGGGTATTTGGTTTTGTTCCGGGTAATATCTACTTGGTTCCGGTTCTTTGGATATCCAAAATTTGGAACCATTTAGTGACCATTAGAAAATCGGTTTGGATACCTCTCGGTTTCGGGTTTGTTCGGATAATTTAAATGAGAACCGTTAAAGAACCAATACATTTACGGATCCAATTTGGTTCCGTTCGGTTCAGTTCCTAATGTATCCAAAATACCAAAATAGTATCCAAAGTAACCATATACCCATTAAAAATCCGAAAACAACAATTTTAACTATATATTTTTGCATATTTTAATTATTTTAAACATTTGAATAAAAAATAATTAATATTTTCATTATTTATAATTCTAATTTTTCAATTTTCGCGTTAAAATAATTAATAAGTAATATTTTCGATTTTTATAATTATAATTTTCAAATTTTGGTTATTTCAAACAAAATATAACTACTATAGTAGATATATAATTATATTTCGGATCTTTCGGGTACCCATTCGGTTCTTGGTTCGGTTCCGGTTCGGAACCGGTTCTTCGGGTAATAAAATTTTGAATCCATTTAGTATTTTTCACCGGTTTCAGATCAGTTTGGTACCTTTTTCGGTTTGGTTCCAGTTCAGTTTTATCGGTTACAGGTAATTTGCCCAGGCCTAGATACAAGGAGAAATAAATAGTCTGCGATTGAGACAATTTCGAAGAAATAGGTCGGCTGCATAAAGATAACATCAGGAATAAGATGCAATTACATAAAAAGATCCAAAATCAGACACCTATAACAGTATATCAAATCGAGGTACGTAAAACTGAAGACGAGGCTGAATCCACACTAAAGATTATTGAAGAAGTCTTGAACGCCTAATGGTAGAAGATTTTTTTACACCGTTAACGAGTTGATGCAATTAGAGATAGTAGACATAAACAACGGACTACAAAATCTTTGGAGGATTATGCCTACTTTGATCCGAGAAATGTTTCCAAGACACTCTTTGAAATTCATTTGAATGCTGAAGAGAACTCTAGAGAATCCTCAAACCTCAACTACATACTAGCAAAAACTAAAGCTAAAAGCAAATCTGAATTAATTCCGAAAACCAAAGAGGTAGCAACAAAAACATAAAAGCGGGTCTGAAAATGGGCCTAAAACTACGCTAAACGTAATTTAAAATCTGATTTAATGCATCAAATAAAAAGTATATATTTTTAATAAAATCTAATGATATTTTTCTAAATAAAAAAATTGCCCAGTAATTTGTAAGTTCTAGTTGACTTAAAGCAAATAACCATAGCATGTTAGATTCAATAATAAATGTTGGTAGATTAAGATTTCAGGTATTGGAAGATTGGAAGTGAAAAAAGAACCTGACATAAAAGAGAGTAGAAGCAACATTTATTTATTTTGTAATTGTAAACACTAATTTATTTAAGAAATTAATAATAAAATCTTATCTCACACACAGTCCAAGGCCATTTTCTAAGCAACTTGTGTCTCTCTGCTTTGTCTTCATCGAACGAGTCGCTGCTTCTCCAAACGCTCCTCTCTATATAAACTCCTCCGCCTCTCTCTCTTTCTATCTGTGCGACTGTGTTGAAGCAAGCGTTATGGCTCTGGCAATGAGTATTCGGAACACGGCTTCACGGCGAGTAACGAGTCCAATCTCCGGCGATTTCAGTTTGAGATCTATGTCTTCATGGTGGAAACACGTTGAGCCTGCTCCTAAAGATCCAATCCTCGGAGTTACCGAGGCTTTTCTTGCTGATCCTAGTCCCGATAAAGTTAACGTTGGTGTGGTCAGTATCTCTCTCTCTGCTATTTTCCTGGTTTCTGATATTGTTTTTCCGATCTGAGAGATTGTTTCTAGAAGATGTTCTGAAAACCTCTGATATGATATTAGAGTTTAGCTTTTAACATATTGAGCTGAATGTTTTAGGAGTTAGCTGTTTGCATGCTCGGTTTGCGTTTGTTTGATGAAGTAATTTGTTGTAATACTTTATGTCTGAACACTGGCAAAACCATTTAGGGGGCATATCGTGATGATAATGGCAAGCCTGTTGTCTTGGATTGTGTCAGAGAAGCTGAGCGAAGGATTGCTGGAAGCTCCTTCATGTAAGTTTTGCTGCTTTTCTCTTTCTCCTCAAATGAGCTGACTTTATTGTTCCCCTCTGTTTATTGGCCGACAAAATTGTTTTTTCTTGAATTGTATGCCTATCTTAATAAGATCAATATCACAATTCTCTCATTTCCCTCATATTTTACCAGACTAATCTTGAGCCATCTCTATTGTATTAATTTATTAAAGGGAGTACCTTCCTATGGGAGGGAGTGTCAAAATGGTGGAGGAAACATTGAAGCTTGCATATGGGGACAACTCTGAATTTATCAAAGATAAGAGAATAGCTGCAGTTCAGGCTCTGTCTGGAACTGGAGCCTGCCGACTATTTGCAGACTTCCAGAAACGTTTTTGTCCCGGTTCACAGATCTACATTCCTGTACCAACCTGGTCCAAGTGAGTTTTATACAGTTAATTTTGATACTATGTAAGCGTGGCCAACCTTCTTTCGCTTCCCCAAAGAAGCTTATCTTATGTATTTTTCTTCTATGAACAGCCACCACAACATCTGGAGAGATGCACTGGTCCCACAAAAGACATATCATTACTATCATCCAGAGACCAAGGGCTTGAATTTCTCAGGATTGATGGATGATGTGAAGGTTAGCAAATAACAACTTCTTCAATATGCATTTACATCTTATTTCTTGTGGATAACATCCGAACCCCATTAAAACCCTTTTCGTATAGAATGCTCCGGAAGGGTCATTCTTTCTTCTTCATGCTTGTGCTCACAATCCTACTGGAGTAGACCCTACAGCGGAACAATGGAAAGAGATATCACAGCTATTTAAGGTTATAACTCATCGATTATTTACATTTATTTGTCTATCATTTAACTTTTTGTCTCCACAAACTAACAGCGTGTTCTCATTTCAGGCCAAAAATCATTTTGCATTCTTTGATATGGCCTATCAAGGTTTTGCTAGTGGAGATCCAGCGAGAGATGCTAAGTCAATCAGGATCTTTCTCGAGGATGGTCATCATATTGGAATTTCTCAGTCTTATGCGAAAAACATGGGACTCTACGGCCAGAGGGTCGGATGTCTCAGGTATTTATTCATTTTTCTCCATACACGTACAGGTTCATTTAGTTGTCGAAGTTGGAACTGACTGTGAGAATGATTGCTTTTTCTTCTGCTGCAGTGTGCTTTGTGAAGATGAAAAGCAAGCCGTGACTGTGAAAAGTCAGTTGCAGCAACTAGCTAGACCAATGTACAGCAATCCACCTTTACATGGTGCTCAAATAGTCGCAACCATTCTGGGAGACCCAGAGTTAAAGAGTCTGTGGCTAAAAGAAGTTAAGGTAACACATTCCACCATTTTTGGTCCTTACTTATTGCTTCCTTCGACTAGCAGTGTCTGCTATGTTTCATGTGCACACACACATCAGCTAAAAACAAAAGACTCTTATCTCATATACACAGATGCTAGTTCTTTTGTTTACTCTTTTGAGTTTGATAATTCAACTAGATAATTAGAATCGGATTAGTGATATGCTAAATTTATAACGTAACAGATCATGGCTGATCGGATAATCGGCATGAGAACTACTTTGCGAGAAAGCCTTGAGAAGTTAGGATCGCCTCTATCATGGGAGCACGTTACCAAGCAGGTAATTACAGAAAATACGGTTTTTTTTTTCTAGTTGTTGTCAATTTTCTCTCCCCTCGCTCAGACAATCACATAATCATGGCAAACAGATTGGAATGTTCTGCTACAGTGGGCTAACACCAGAACAGGTTGATCGATTAACAAGCGAATATCACATCTATATGACCCGTAATGGTCGTATCAGGTACTTCACTTCTCATTCAATGCTTCTTATTTTCTGATGTTTTGGCAAATCATTGAGACTAATGATGTTTTGGTTGCAGTATGGCTGGTGTTACGACAGGAAATGTGGGATACCTTGCTAATGCTATACATGAAGTTACCAAATCATCTTAAAATTTTATCATGTCTCAGTCAAAAACAAAACAAAAGTTGTTTTGAAGAGTCAATAAAGACAAGAGGAAGAAGCTACATTTGTTTCTTCAGCAATTATTTTTTGTGGGAACTGAAAGTTTATTCACAAACAGTAGTTTACCAGCGCATTTATTCTTAGCTGCGCAATAAAAAAGAAAAATATATGGACACAAGAGAGAGATGTCACGCTTCTGTTTGTTCATATTTCGATTCGACTCTAGAAGAATGTTATTTTCTCACCAAAAGTATTTTGGATTTTTACTACTTTTTTCTGTGTCTGATTTCACATATTTTTAATGTTTTCAAATTTCCTGAGTTTTAAGATGTCTTAACATGCTCTTAGTCAGATCTTACATTTTAACTTAAAAGATCGGACCTAGTATAATTGAGTTATACAGGCTTATCTTTATACATAATCATCTCAGTTCTTTGACTTGCAGCTCCGTGGAATCGTTTTTTGTTTTTTGTTACGGACAAAAACATATACAGACAAACGAGAGAGAACAGTCTTCTACAAGCCATAGTGGAACAACAAAATAAGAAGAAAATTATCGACAATGTCATCACTCATCAATCACCTCCTTGATTGCTCAAAAAGCTGCATTGGCCACGTACAAGGAGGAGACGTCATCTCTTCTTAAGAATCCTATCAGAAAGCTGCATTGGCCAGAGATTCGTTTCTAAGGACCAGCTTTAAACGGAAAGCCTCCATTCATCTGTCGCCTAACGTGCTCCGGTATTAGCCTGTTTATAAGCTCTGGCGAAGCTCCAGATAACTATTTTAACATAGAGAACAGGTTAAGTGACTATTTGAACTAAACATTTAGTTATGGTCGGGTTTCAAGGAAAGTGTAAATCCTATTAGCTGTGACTAACATACCTCCTGTTTGAAGTTGAACAACGGAGGTAGTGGTCGGCCGTTTGGAAGACGAGCATTGGGTTCACGGAGTTCATTGAAAAATGGATGAGCACATGCTTCGAGCTTTTAAGACAAGGTAGCAAACATATGTCACTGAAAAGATACTGACCACTCTAGAGATAACCACACTAATAATTAAAAAGATACTGACCGCAGTGCAACGTAGGCTCGGTGAATACTGAAGAAGCCGAGATGCAAGGTCAATGGCCTCTGGAGGCATTCGCTTATGGAAAACCTACGTATGTGTGCAGTGTTACATATCGTTTTGAATTTTTCTTTTCTAGAAATATTGCTTTAGCTAGCGTATTGAAAAAAGAGCTGTATATTTACCTTGTGCCAAGGGTGAGCTTTGATTTGTGGGAATCTGAAGTCAGTGTAATTTGGATTCATGCATCGGATTTCTTCTCGAGTTGGAGTACCAAGAACCTAAGCCAACACAGCAAATTATATCGTGGACCAAATGGAAAATGAGCACCAGGTCAAAAAATGTTTTTACCTTTATGATCTCCACAAGCTGGTCCACGGAATTTTCTCCCGGAAACAATGGCTGAAGACAAATGATTGAGGATAATACTGATCAGATGTTTAAGTTCTCAATATACTTAAAACAGAAATAATATTACACTAACCTGACCAAGAAGGAGCTCTGCCAAAACACAACCAGCAGACCATATATCTATAGATGATGTGTACTCTGTCGCCCCAAAGATGAGTTCCGGAGCTCGGTAATACCGAGAGCAGATATAGGATATGTTTGCTTCACCTTTCACCTAATGTTGAAATAGTCAAAACGTTACAAAATGTAACATATAAGCACAGTGGAACATCAAAGAAAACAGAGGATAAAACCACTTACCAATACTTTTGCACTTCCAAAATCACACAGCTTACACTGATGCGTTAGAGGATCAACCTACAGAGGGCACCAGAGGATTAGTAGACTGCAATCCAGTCAAAGGCTACTCAAGATAAACCAAGGATTGATCAAACGTACCAAAAGATTTTGTGGCTTAACATCTCTGTGGCAGACACCAGGACCAGTATGGATATAAGCCAACCCTCTGAAAATCTGCACAACATATTTCCTAACTCGTTTCAGGATTCAACACAAGAGAGATTAAAACTATCTGTAGTGGAGTCAGCAGATAACAATGCCTACTTGGTATGTGTAAAGCTTGACATAGAAAATAGGCATCCTCTGATTTAGACTAGTATAGTGCTTCAGAACACGGTACAAAGTCTCGGGTACATACTCCATAACAAGATTTAGAAAGAGTTCATCTCTACTCGTTGTAGAGAAGAAACAATGCTTCAAAGAAACCACATTTGGGTGGTCCATTAGTCGCATTAACTGCAACTCACGGTTTTTGTAGCGCCTATCTTGCAATACCTTCTTAATGGCAACTGATTCTCCAGTTTCCAAGCACTTTGCCTAGAGTTGGTAAGTTAATGATTTGATCAGAAAAGCAAGAAGAAAGCTATTGCATACAAATGCTAAAAGCGACAAGCACAAAGTTACCTGGAATACAATTCCAAATGATCCTGTCCCAACAACCCGTTCAGCCATGTAACTAATGGTCTGTAAAGGCCAGAGGAAGAAAACATAAGCGAGAAGGCCTACTTAAACGTTGTAATAAATATGCCACAAAGATATTCCAAAATCTGTTTGTCATTTGTTTAAAGTTGTAACTACTATCTAGGTTTATTTAAAGAATTAACAAAAAAGGAATTCAACCTGTTTAGGTTCACCATTTTTGCCTCCAATTGTAGTAGAAATGATGTGACCCGTAACAGCATCATTTCCCTCTATAACAGCAGCAGTCATTTCCTGCAATAAAACCTGAACATATTACTACAAGCACTCATCTATTATTGTCTACAACTAATGAACGAAGCTGATAACATTTGTTGTTTTCTCCCATAAGGAACCATCATCAGGTCAGCAATGAAATCTTCAGAACGTAAACATGTCAATTAGATAGCCTTCAAATCCATGAGCAGCTAAGGCCCAGATACAGAGAATTCAATCGAGGCAATACAACTAAATGCAAAGCTGAATGATGTCGCATTTTCCAAAGGCTAACTTGATGGAAACAAAGTTCAGAGAAGAACCATTTTATGGACATAAAAGAATTATACAAAATCAAAAGATACAATCATAAACATCATGGAACAAAAACACTGTCAGGTGGAGACCAAAGCAAAAGAACACAACAAAACAAAAGAGTTCAGAATCAGTACAAAGTGCAAAAAGGAAGAGAGACAGAAATAAATGGGCCGAGAATCATACAAATACTCGAATACTCCAAAAACTCTGTCAGGAAAAAACTCGATGGTACTTATGGAGTTAATATTGTAGTCGAATTAAACAACCGAAATAGGACAAAAAAAGCCAAAAAAGCAAGAAAGCTAGCTGAAGAATATCGTTTAAGATGAAAAAGGCAAAAATAAAATAAGAAGAGAAACAAACTAGTAAAGATCTACACCGTCTTCTTCCTCTTGAGAATATCAGCATGATAAATATAATTTCACCCAGGGACAAGAAATTTTTCTCTTACCCTAATTTGTTTTCCTTTAGGATTCGAGGGTTAGTACTACTAATCGAAAAATAGCTCGAGAGATCAAGATATTCACTAGGAATGGTAAAGAAAAGTATGACTAAGTTACTATGAAGTCAAATGCACAATCTTCGAGGAGAAAGCAACTTCAGGAAGGGAAACTCAACGGTGAGCTCAATTTTGCAAGAAAAGACAGATCGATTCGCTAAGACAACGAACAAGAGAAAATTTGGAGCTGGATTGAACGAGATCTAGAATGCCATCAAACGTAAACTGAAAAGCATTGTTTACCAAACACAGACGTAAATGATCAAACAGAGAGAGAGAGGGAGACAGGGAGGCAAAGTTTAAGAAAAAACCTTGTCTGCATCCATGTCGGGACGACGTTTCGACGCATCGCCGTCGTGAAGATGCGGAGCAAGAGGCGGAGGCTGAGGCCCCAATGGTATCGAGGTCATGTGCTTTTACAGCTCTCTTCTCTCTCTCTCCCACTGAAGAAGAGTAAAAAGACTATTTTTCTCACTCTTGTTTGTGTCCTAAACTTGAGAAATCGTCCAAAGATAAATGGAGGAGCCACGCGCGAGAAGAGCGCGTAAGTCTTACGCTTCATCGGTAATATACTATTATTGTCTAAATATAACATGTATTTCTAATTTGGGTACTCTTTCAAATTCAATGAATATTGTTCTGTATTTTTTTCACACAAAAGAAAACAATGATTTGTCTACTATATTTCTACAAATATAAAGTATTTGCGGTATTTTTTTAAAACGAAACTATTATTTTATTTGTGAGCCACAAGATAGGTCTTACTCACTATTTACTCACATTAGAACTTACAAAAATCGAAATTTTGTATTGAGTCACAATCTAGAAAACCTAAACCATTTGATTAAAAGCACCCTACAAAGTATTTGCTGTATAAAGTTATAGCTATATGTTTTGCATTTTTCTGTTTTGACTATCCATCCTTCTTGGTAATGTGTCCATTAATATTTTACAACCTTTTTTTTTTTTTTTCCACTCAAAAGGGGGGTTTATGTAATAAATAAAGCCAGTGTACAAATTTACATAGGCAGAAGATAAAAAAATAAACAAGAAACCAGAGCATCACAACCCAAAACCAGAGGACAAATTAAGATGCTAAAGTTTCTTGAAGAACCAGAGAGTGTAGCCAAGAGGGACCTCCCATACTTAAATAAGAGNCTGATGGCAACAGCCCGAGCAATCCGATTTTCCGAGGCTGGAATCGAAGAAAAGCTGATGCTGTCAAAAGAGAAACCAAGCAAGGAAATCTGAGCTAGATAATTACGAAACTTCGGCCAATCCGATGGGTTGTTGATGGCG
>OVAU01004149.1:0-10376 GCA_900406315.1 Biscutella laevigata subsp. laevigata | reverse complement strand
TGCTATTTATAGCAAGTCCCTCGCGAGTGACAGTCCCAGGTTAGGCAACTGGGACACTCTGGTTGTCTAGGTCGGANATAGCAAGTCCCTCGCGAGTGACAGTCCCAGGTTAGGCAACTGGGACACTCTGGTTGTCTAGGTCGGAACTCTTTGGATTTTGCCTTGCAGGAGCAATGATCCCGGGTTAGCAACTCGGGACTGTGTACCCCGGGACGAATAGGGAATTTCTTTGCTTAAGAACTATCTCGGGTTGGACAGGTCGGGACTCTATTCGGGATACTTTGCACAATTGGATTTTAGGGACCATCCCGGTTGGGGTTTGGTCGGGACGCTTGCCCGAGATGGTTGCGGAAATTTGAGCCGTAAGAACTATCCCTGTTTAGACAGGCCGGGATCTTGACCGGGACTCTTTAGACGTGGGCATAGATAACTGTCCCGGTTGGGGTTTTGCTGGGACTCTTTCAATGCTTGACTCGGGACTGTTTGCTGGATAGGGCTTTGTACGGTTGAATCTTCAAGCAATCCTCCCTTTCGACTTGGATTCCGTCCTTGGTTGCTTCATACCTGATATATACAAATGCAATGCAAAATGACCTAGAATGACTCTAAATGCAAGGTAAAATCGAATGAAAACAAGTGAAAACAAGTCCTAAAAACGGTCAAAACACACAACATATCACCAATCAAAATGAACTTATTCTCAATGGTCAATATTGAATGAAGGAAGATCTTAGTTTATTAATAATAGCCAATCAAAAATTGTCTACTATTTTGTAATAGTTTCAATTTTTAAGATATTTTGATCTAAAATATATATATATATATATATATATATATTATTTGTAATAGTCTCGTTTTTAAATTTTATGTATCTAAATAGTTTTTCACTTTTTGTTTATAATTAAATTTTTGAATTTATTTTGATCTAAATTAATAAATATATGATTTATGTTTGATTTAAAAAGTTTTAGAGTTAAGAAGTTTGAGATAAGAGTTAGAGTATTATAGTTTAGAATTTAGTGTTTATATATATAGGGTTTATATGTGAAATTAGTTTTTAAAAGTCTATAAATAGGGTTTATGGTTTATGAATCAAAAACATTGTTTAGGGTATATCGATGAATTTATCATGTATGGATTAATTTTTAGAGTTTAGGGTTTAGAAAAAATATTTGTTTTTTTTTTTTTAAACAGTAGTTTAGAGTTAAGAATTTTCATATAAAGTTTATATATAATTCTCAAAACACAAGTATTAAGTATAACCCCTTACACACTATATAACCCATAAACTCTAAACACAAGTATGATTTCATTTTCTATTATAATTTGCATTTTTGTTTTGTTCTCTAACACCAATTTTGTGTTTCAAACATTTAAACCCCATCTAACCCCTAAACCCTATCAAACTTCTAAATCCCATCTAACCCCTAAATCCCATTTAAGATTTTTACATACGATATCATTATATTAACGCTATCATGTCCTTAAATTATATAGGGCATGAACTAAATTCCGCCACATAAAATTTTAAATTATTTTCACTTGGTATGGTGGAATCAAGTTCCCACCATATGGAATTTAACGATACGATAGCGTTAATATAATGCTATCGTATGTCAAAATCTTAAATATTTATTTGTTAAATTAATAACGTAAATATTTAAAAGTTGATTCTATTACTGAATATGTATTGAAATGTAACACTATATATAGTATTTTTTTGTGAAATGGAACTCAAACTATAACCCCAAAACAAAAGTATGAATTAAAACCTTTTAACACAACATCTAACCCATAAACCCCATATAATCCATAAAACTCAATAGAGGGAATTGAAAAAAAATATTTGGTAAGTGTTGTTCGTGAATTTTTTTGTGAAATAAGTGTTGGAAAACTCTAACACAACATGTTTTTCATGCTATTACAGTATATAGTATCAAACATATACAATCACAGTTATTAAATGCGTGTTGTCGCTGAGTGCTATAAAATAAAATTAATTATATTTTTTTAGTTTGGTGAACTTAATTAACAATCTAATTTAACAAATTTGATGATATAAGGGGTAATTAGCAAATGCTAGTTGGATTAAACAAAATTTCAATTCATTTTTAGTGAAATTATAGAATAACATGTTTTGTGCTATAACATACGACTGAAAAATCTGGAAACTGTCTACGCTAGCATTTAGGCATTTCGTGCTATTGTGGAGTGCTATCAATGGAGGTTTTTTTGTAGTGTAAAACAAGATTTATCTACTTAAAAGTCATAATGAACTATTTCATTTAATGAATATGCATATATTGTTTTACAAAAAATTAATATCTAACCATATATTTCATTACGATAATTTAATACTTAGATATTCGACAATTTTTTTTAATATTTAATAATATAAAAAACCAATAAATATCATAAAACAATATTTTTATATTCACATTTTAATAAATAGTTAATTATTTATTCATATTTATTTTTCTCTATTAAAATTGAAATTCAAACTATTGATAATAATGTAAAATAACAAAAAATCTGTATTTAAACAATTTAAAAAATATTTAGTAATTTAATAATTAAAAATAATAATATCCTCAAAGAATATTCTTTATGTTCACATTTTCATTAATCTATTATATTAAAGAAATATTTAATAATGTTATGAAATATTACGCTTAGAAATTTAATCAATTTTATTATTTATTATTTGTTGTGGATATCTTTTACAATAAAATATAAATTAAATAGTCCAAATAGTATTTTAAAATCATTGAATTTTATACATAAATTATTTGTTAACAATTTGAATAATAGGTTGAATTATCTATATTAAAT
This sequence comes from Biscutella laevigata subsp. laevigata, assembly GCA_900406315.1. Lineage (NCBI taxonomy): Eukaryota > Viridiplantae > Streptophyta > Magnoliopsida > Brassicales > Brassicaceae > Biscutella > Biscutella laevigata. The sequence continues at coordinate 7,544 of OVAU01004149.1, read as the reverse complement.
AAAATAATATTTAAAAATAAATAAATATATTAACAATACTTAAAATTAATATCAATCTTAAAAATATTTTAATTAATTAGATATAATTTAATATTGTTATATAAATTTCCAAATCAAAATGTAAATAATTTTTAGCTTAGAAAATATATATTATCATTTTTTAATTTAAATTGTTAAATATAAATTTAATTTCAAAATAAAAATATCCATGTTGAAAATATGATTTTGATACATAATTTTGGGTTGTTTTGTGATTGTTCACATGCTCATATTTCCCCAAGAAAACTAAACGTTCGATGACTAATCAAGTGCACCAAACGTTCGATGACTAATCACATGCACCAAACGTAGGTCCAGATCAAAGGAGTAATTAATAGTTTTAGATTCTAGTCACATCATTGTTTATATTAATATTACACTAGAATGGTTCTCGCGCTTTTGCGTGGTTGATTTTTATTTTATAATTAATATTAATAATTTATACTTTACATTAAAAAAAAATACATCACTTTAAGTTATACATAATTTTTTAAAAAAAAATTATGTAGGAAATTAAGTAATATTTAATTAGTTAAAATATTGTTAGGATAGATTTTAGATTTTAAATAGTGTTTGATTTAATGTAAGTAAATTAGTAAATGAATCATGCTAAAATTTCAAGATAAAACTGATATTATATATTGAAGTATTTTTTATATTACAATTAAATAAAAATTTAGTGCATTTTAAAAAATAATTTACACTGCACTTATTGCGGGGTAATATGTTTAAGCTAAAGNTATGTCTGATTTGCATTGGTATTTTTTATTTAAAATAAATAGATTTGATGAAATATATAAGGCAAAAATATTATATTTAAAAATATAGTTTGATTTAATATAAAATTAAGGTAATCTGTTAGTTTAAGCATATTTAAACCTTAAATCAAAACCTATGTTCAATTTTTAATTTTAATTTTTAATTTAAGCATATCTTAACCTATGATTAAGTGTTTATATTTTAAAGATTTTTTCACTCTATAAACCTATACTAAGTGTCGATTACAAAATTAAAAATCTGAATTTACGTATTTATAAATATTTATTGTGAAGAAGTATTATTTATCGTTATTTAATTGAATATTTATATTTAACATCTTAGTTAGTTGGTTAAAGATATTTTAATTTATATTTAAAATTTAATTAAATTACCGATTTATATATATAAACTAACCATAATTATTTGATTATTATCATTATTTAATTGGATATTTTTAGTTTATATTTAAAATTTAATTAAATTATCCATGGATATAATATATATGCACGAAAATTATTTGATTATTATCATTATATAATTGAATATCTTTATTTAATATTTTAATTAGTTGGTTAGAGATATTTTAATTTAAACCATGCTAGGAAATAATTCATTATGACTTTTTAAGTAGATAAATTCTACTTTAATAGTATAGATTATTTGCATTAAAATAATAATAATAAATTTTTACTGGTAATTATCTTAATGGAGTCATTAATCCATGAATAAGAATGCAATTATATATGTTGACAAAAATAGAAGAAGAAAAGAATGCAATTATATATTAAATTACAATTTCATATTTAAAACTTATCATTTTGGTGTACATTTTTTGTAAACGACTAGCAATTTTTTGTAAGAACTTATTCATTTGTTTTTTATATTTTTTCCTTTTGTCAACATTTTTATAATATTCAGTGTGCATATTTTTAATGATTCAAAATTGTTTTTTCAACCATTTGTATTTTTTTCGGATTTGAACTTCAATAATAACATAACAATTATACTAACACAAATCATTATAGTATATAAATATAATGTATATGAGTTATATTTACATTTTCCAAAATTATTTCCTAAATCCATTTTTTGTTATCCAATGTAAATAGTGTTTTTCACATGCATGTAATTAAATCGCAATCATAGAAATTAACTTCAAGAAAATCAACAACATAGTAAACTATATTATTGGATGTCATATATAATAATTCAATATTTCACTAAAGCTAATTGCTACATAATGTGATCCATAAATATTTTTTTCACATGTAAGTTAATCGAAAACAAATAAAATAACTCTAAGAAAATCAACATCATAGTAAACTATTATTGGATGTCGAAAATAATAATAACGAAACCTACGAAATGTTTTAATAAGTCAATATTTCATGACAGCTAATTACTTTTTAATGTGATCATCATAAGTAATGCTCCCATCATGTGTTATGTTTGCTATATGAATCTGTCTCATGTAGTCATGCATGCCAATGTTTAAATCTTGAATACTGTCTAAATATTATTTTTGTAAAAATATTGAATCAAACAATCATGCTCATATAATTTATCAGGTTATAATCTTAAAACCTAATGTTTTAATCTCCGATCCATAATAATTAAATCACTCACCAAACTAATCCCCTATGAATTGTTTTTTTTTTCTAATTTATATAGGCCACAACATGTCGATCTATTAGCCAAAATCTCACAAATAAGAGAATAAGCAAATGTTTTCATGGAGAATCGAAGTTCCGATCTAATGATATTAATGTTAAGTATTTAACCACTGAACTAACGTCGTTTATTTCCCTATAAATTAGATTGTTGTACATGAAAACATGGTCGGAATAATTTATATGAAATTATATATTTACAATTTAATAATTTGCATTGATAAAAACAAAAGGATTAATCACACACACAAAAAAACAGAACAAGAACTTCTATTTGTCTTCTTGTTATATATCTTTAAAAAATCATTTGCGTTCTCTGATACGTTAGAAACTTTATAAATAACAAATGGTAAAAATAAAAAGATCCTCTTGTACTTGTAAAAACTCTTCATGCCCCACTTCTCAACTGTTTCCATTCCACTAAACGTTCTAAAAAATCCATAACCTATGCAACCAAACACAACTAGTTATAATTAATTAGGTCATAAAATATCCATAAACATTTAAAATATTTAATCCACATTAAACCAAAACTATATATATTGATAAATTTATTTGGAGTTAAAGGAGCTTGCCTCATCAGGCTCTTGCAATGAATAAGAAGCATTAGTCTCTTTTGCATATTTTGATACAAGAATCCCAAGACCTTGTCTTTTTTCTCTCAAAATCTGTTAATTACAATGTAAATTATTTACTTAAATATCTTCTAATAAATTAATATTTTTAATATATATATACCTTAAAAGCATCTTCGTCGGTTCGATCATCTCCGATATATATTGGAAAAACATCGTTACAGTTATCATATCCTACACATGTTTTACAATATTCTATTATTCCACTATTTTATAATATTTTATTATGATCAATTAATCAATAATTAGGCATGAATAAAGTGTTTTACCAAGTGATTCTAACAAAAACTCGAGTGCTTTGCCTTTATCCCATTTAATGATAGGACGAATCTCCAACACCTGAAAATTAAAATCATACCCAAAAAAAGTTGTAATCTCAAGTTGAGATATTAACTAATTTAAATTATTATTGTAATATAAATATTAATTAATTTAACTTACTTTTCTTCCTTGTGTAAGCATTAGCTTAGGGTAGTTCTTCAACACTAATCGCACTTGATGAGCCAAATCACTCCATTTCTGTTAATTTCTGAATTAATTGTTTTGATTATTGATTTTTATAAATTACTATTGATTAAAATATGATTAAGTAAATCATCCATACATTTTCCTCTACACATCGAAAGTGAACTGATGCACAAAATTTGTTGTTCTCAACTCTGGCTCCTGAAATCGTTTTGGTTTTCTCGACTAATTTTTTATAAACCTGAAAAAAATAAAAGAAAAATATTAAACATTTTTTATAACATATATAATAAAAAGAAATATTATTATTAAATGGGGCTAAAATGTTACCTCGTTGATCACAGGGAGGAACTCCGTTGCAGGTTGGCAAAGAAGAGACTGATTTTTCTGTATAATTATAAAAAAAATGCAAAAAATCAACAAATTAAAACAAAATAAAACATTTTATAGGATATAGTTTTATTATGTATATTCATACTTTCTTGTATTTGGATCCTTGCTTTGGTGCTTTTATGTCCATGCCATGACTTCCAGCATAATATAACTCAGTTAATTTCACAAAACTATAAACCTGAAACATGGATTAATAAAATAAAATCTATTACTAACTAAAATAAATATTTTTGTAGAGATTTAATTTGAAAATTGAAAGTAAAAATAAAAATAAATAATGATACCTTCTCTCTGCATCTTCCACTAACAATGGCTGTTGGAAAACCCTTTGCAAGTTTCCTCACAGTATTTCGCATCTAAATATATTCAAACACAAATAATTTTTAAATTAATTAATAATTAAGATTTCTCATATTTTAAAATTCATAAAATATACTAAATTAGTATGGAATGTTGTTTTATTTGTCATAATACATGTAATATGTGGGATTCGATTTCAGATGGTAACATGACCAGTTTTGAAGTCAAGCAAGCAAAACAAGTGTCTGCGACCCATTTTTAAAATATGTAATTTCCAGCCATTTTTTCTCAAAAAAAAAAAATAGTGCATAAAGAGGCAATTTTTAGTGTTTGCTTATGGCCCAATTTTTTATTTTGAAATTTCAGGGTCGATCTCGAGTGGTAACACATCGACCGTACTAACACAAACTACTAAGATATATGTCATGATTTTAATACGGAATGTTGTTAAATAAGACAAATATATAACTATGTATTTTTTCTCTAAAATACTAATCATGATTATGAGAAATTAGAAATGTAATTTGGTAGAAATTTGATAAAATATATGTGAAAAGGGAATATTATTGTTTTGTGTATATAATCATTAAATTAGAAAAAAAAAACTACCTTCTTGGACATGAAAGCTTGATCAGGATCATCAACAATGGGAGAGAGAGTACCATCATAATCAAGAAACATAACTATTTGTTTTCCTTCAGTTTCATCAATTATTTCTTCAAACATATTCAAAGCTGATGGATGATCTTTCTGCAAAATTCGTATTCTCTCTTCTTTTAATATACAAAAAAAAAAAAACAATATAATTAAAGAGATAGAGAGAAAGTGAGAAGATATAATTACGATCCAAGAAGATTGGCTATTGAAAGATTTAGGATGAGTAGGAGAACAAGCTCTCATGGAATCAACCCATGATCTAATCAATCCACCTCCGTCGTTGATCTCAAAATCTTGACAATCTTTCTTCTCCGGCGATGTATCTCCGGTGAATAAAACCTCCGTATTTGTCTCCAACATTTTAGTAATATTCTCTTCCATGAATCTCACTGGTTGAAACAGAGAAGATAACATATAGTTAGTGTATGAATTGATCTGTTAAGAAGTGTATAATTCACAAGAAAAGACAAGAAGAAGATACCCATTTTAGGACAATAACTCAAAAAAACTTGGAACTGAAGTTATGATTTTGTCGGAAACAAGAGTGAATGTGTGTTGAACTAAGAGGTGTTTGGGACCGACTTTATAGTTGCAAGAAACTCATTTTTTAATTTATTTTATAAAAGAAGAAATATCCATAAAACAAAAAAGGGAAAACAATTTCAGATATTGTGTGTGTCCGAGTCGAAACCATCGAGTGCGAGTCCACGTGTACATGTGGGACCCATAAGTTTTGGATATCTTTTGGTTATTTCGTGTTGGAGCGTTCCCATCAAGTGCCACGTGGTCCCCTCCAATTTGATCATGCTGACACACATAAATACACAGATATTTTTTGGAAATTAGCACATAATATTTTGGTTTTACTTTCTTTAAACAAACTCAAAATACATATATTATGTTGAAATTGAGTTCGATCATGTAAATGTAACCTCAATCAAGGTTGTTTAGTGATAAGAAAATGAGCTCAACTTATTTTTCTGTTCTATAATTGTAAAACACCACAATGAGGTATAGAGCATCTATTAAGATACAAGGTCATCAACGTTCCGTCTTATCATCGTATCAACATATTCGCTTATTTTTATATTGCTTCAGTTTATTCCGGTTATTTAACTATACCAAGGTGTTAAGTTAGTTACAATTCTCGGTTTACTATAAATACTATAGTTTTTTGTACAAACATTTTTTTACCAAAGATTAATACATTTTTACCTTCTTCTTCCTCCTTGATCGACTATTAACATGGTATTATAACTTCCGCAATTCTCCGTTGATCAATCAGAGAAGAAATGAGATATTATGATCTTGGTACATTTTTTCCGATTCTGTAAAAACAGACGTTCTGTGAGTTGATCTCAGTCCTCTTCTTCTGTTTTTGTTCGATTCGATCTCGCCTTGTGCGAGTTGATCTCGATTATGTTTTCTTTCTCTGATCGGTTTATAGATTCCGATTGGTAATTCTTCTGATTGAATAGATCTCTTCCTTGATTGCATTGCTATCTCTTTGATTCGATCTCTCTTTACTGATTTCGTTGGAACCATGAGTGCAACAATGGAACCGATTGAGAGTTCTAATATTTTATCTGAACCTGTGCGTTCTAGCTTGGATTCATATGATAATCTGTATTTCCTGCATAACGGCAACCACGTCAGTTTAGTTCTTGTATCTGACAGGTTAACAAATCCGTCTGACTTTCACTCTTGGAAACGCTCGATCGTATGGCGTTGAATGTACATAATAACTCGGATTCGTCGATGAAACTATTCCTAAGCCAGCTGTTGGTCACATAGACTATGGCGCATGGTCTCGATGCAACGACATCGTTGCCACCTGGATCATGAACTCGGTATCTAAGAAGATCGGCCAAAGTCTTATATTCATTTCAACAGCGGAAGGGATCTGGCAAAATCTCCTCTCAAGATACAAACAAGACGATGCTCCGAGAGTATACGACATTGAGCAACGCCTCAGCAAACTGGAACAAGGATCTCTCGACGTCTCCACCTATTACACAGAGCTCGTTACCTTGTGGGAAGAGCACAAGAACTATGTGGAGTTACCAGTTTGCACTTGTGCCAAATGTGAGTGCAACACCGCTTCTTTATGGGAAAAACTTCAACAGAGAAGCAGAGTCACCAAATTTCTGATGGGACTCAGTGAAGCTTTCTAGCAAACAAGGAGTCATATCCTAATGTTGAAGCATATGCCCACAATAGAAGAAGTGTTCAATATAGTTACTCAAGAGGAAAGACAAAAAATGATAAAACCAACCTCTCATCTAGATAATGGTCCTTTTCAGGTTTCAGAAAGGGTCATACAGAACAAGGATTGCCAACCTGAATGATGTATTGCTGCGTACAGTCATAAGATGCTTCAAAAATCAGTTTGCTCTCATTGTGGGAAGATAGGTCACACAATACATAAGTGCTTCAAGGTCCATGGGTATCCACCTGGCTACAAATTTAAAGGACAACCAAGATATCCGTAGACAACTCCGAGCTATATGCAACCTCAGCAGAATTTTCAAAAGACAAATGATGTGGCAAACATTTGCACTCAACCTACATTCCTTCATTACAATTGCTCATCAACTCCTCAAGCTGTATACTCTCAGTCATCGAA
>OVAU01004148.1:0-10377 GCA_900406315.1 Biscutella laevigata subsp. laevigata | reverse complement strand
CATGTCCAGTTGGACATGGACAGCCCATTTGACATCTCTAAGGATGGAGAAATAACGAGTCGTAGCATTAGCCGTAGATTCCTCCATGGCCGTTGAGGGATCTCGTTATGCTTTCAATCTCGCGTTAGCTTTACTCAGTTAGAGATAGAAGGAAAACAGAACCAGAAGGACAAACACGATCGGTTCCTCTTTGAACTATGTATATCTAATGCCGTATATACGTCTAACATTCAACCCTCTTCTTCTTCGTCTTCCCTACTTTCTATGATAGAATAGTGGTCCACAAATACAACATTACACACACAAAAAAAGAACTCATTTTCATGCAATTAATGTATTTTATGAAATGAAAACTTAAATTATAGGAAAACGTAGTAGTAGAGTAAAAGAAAAAAATATTGGATTTTTCATTTTGGACAATACAGTGTCAGTGATACATATACAGACAACGTTAAGTTATGGTAGTGAAGAATATGACTTAAGTTGATAGATATCGCATACTTTTTGTAAGAAGATGTTACATATGTTAATGTTTTCCACATAAGGAGCTATCTTCTTCAACTGTACGTACTGGTTTATCATCTAAGACGAGTATCTCTTCTGTATCCAGTTCGAAATTGTTTGGTTGTACTTTCGCATACCTAAACCTTGTTTTCAAATCTCCATCTCCACCTTGAATCACATCCCAATCCTTTGGATGTCCAAGCAATTCATCTTCTTTATCAATGTGTGGTTTCTCTCCATCATCATCATCATCACTATTCAAATCGGAATCCTCTGCACAGCGCCATAGTACTTATCATCATACACAGCTTTCATCATCTTATCATACTCCTCACGATCGAATTCACCATCCAGGTCTTTAGCATCTAACAGGCATTCTTCTCCTTTCTTAAAACCAGCAACAGAAAGCACTTTCTTCATCTTCTCCTTGATTTCCTTCTTCTTGACATTCTTTAGCCTCTTCAGCTCCCTCCTGCCTATCCATCTCAGCAATCTTCATCCTTTCTTCTTTGTTCTTCCTCTGTGCTTTCCTTGAATTATCCTTCTTCCTAGACTGACTCTTCCACTTTCCTTGACTGACCCTTCCACTTTCCATCTCCATCTCCGTTTGTTCAACAACCCATTTACCCTCCTCCAAACAGCTCTTTGGATGCAAGAACTCTAGGCCACCAAATCTCCCCAAGTGGTGATGCTGTAGCAACATCATCACAGATACAAGGACCTCCACCTCAACAGGTTCCAGGTCCATTTAGGCCACCTTTTGTGCATCCACTCTATCTCGGTAACCCAGCCACCACTACAACATCAATCCCAGCCACCAGAAATGATGCAGAGGGAAGTTTGTCAGTTAATTCCTGCAACTTCGAAGGATCAGAAAGGGGTTTATGATAAACTTTTGAAACCCTGAAATCAACTAAACCTGCATAGGGCCATTTTTGTGTGTAAATATAACTCTTAACGAACTTACTTATTTGTGTGTGGTGAATGCTGAATGCCATATATATATATAGACTTTTAAAACCCTAACAGCTTAAACTTCCCCGCGTAACAAACAAATCTTTCGCATATCTATATTCTTTCACTCGATCGAACGAAGCGAGAGGAGATGATGATGCCACCTGAAGCTGACGAATGTCCGATCTGCTATGCAAGCTTCACTTCTCCCTGTAGAACAGGATGTGGACACTGGTTCTGTGGTAACTCAACCTTCTTCCTCTTCTCTTCTTTCGATTTCTTCTCCGTTTCCTTCGATTTCTTCTCCGTTTCTTTACGATTTCATCCAGTTTCTTTCGTCTCTTTTTTCTTAATTTGGTTTGTTTATCTCACATTGCTCTCGATTTCGTTTAAAAACTTGTTCGATTTCCAATTTCCGATTCAATTTGTGTTTAGAACAGAGTGAATTACCATTTTTCCGATCGCAAATTATGGGTTTATGCAATCGTTTAACCCAAATTTGTTTTTGATTTTATTTTTAAAATCAAACCAAAATTTTGAAAATAAATTCATTACCCCCAAAATAACCAAATTATTCTAACCGAATTATCCAAAATTAATCGAATTATCCGAACCGATCCATTTTTTTTAGGTTAAACCGAAAATTCGGTCAATTTCAGGTAATTCCTATAGTAAACGAATTAATCGATAATCGAACCAAACCGAACAAGAATTTTTGGTTTTCAGTTCATTTTCGGTTATCAACCAATATCAGATCAGACGAAAATATAAAATTGGTTTGGTTATCGGTTCAATTGCGATCGTTTAACTAAAATTTGGTTTTTATTTTTTTAAATCGAAATATAAACCGAAATCAAACCAAAATATTGAAAATAAACTCATTACCCCAAATTAACCGAATTATCCTATCTGAATTACCTAAAATTAATTGAACTACTTGAATCGATCCGAATTTTTCGAGTTAAACCAAAAATTCTATTAATTTCTGATAATTTTTATAATAAACGAATTAATCTATGATCGAACCAAACTCAACCAATTTCTAATTTAGTTGTTTTTAATTAAGGACATTGCATTATCAGCGCCTGGACGCATACATCTCGAGTAAACCCATGCCCATGCCCCATCTGCAGACGTTCGATCACTAGTCTAGTGCCTTCCACTGTCCGAGGTTGTGATTCCGATGTTCTTCGTAGCCTTGACATGTACAACCGACTTTTCGGTGTACGTACATTAGTTCAGGTATGTATGTGACCTAATTTTATGTTTTTCGAGAAATTTGTTTTAAGAAATTAAGAGTCTAAATAGGAATTGAACTTAATTTGGTTTGGTTCGATTTGGATTTTGCTAACAAGTGGCAAATTAAAATCATGATTTTATGAGTAATTTGAGATTTCGGGTTATTATTTGGGTTACCCGTTTATTTTGACTTATATGAATACTAAAAAAATCCAATTGGAAATCTCTAATATAGAACTTATTTTTATTTCTTTGACAGAGGATGCAGGATGCTCCGTTCGTAGTTGGCCGATGGGTAGGAGTGAGGATCGATACACGGAGAGCGCTTCCCCTTGTCATTAGGGCTCGGGTATACATAGCAGTAAGTTCGACGGATATCTTGATCTCTCGTTTATTAAAATTTGTCATGTTTTAGTTTGTTATAATTGTTATATTTGGACTTTAAAATTGCTTGCACTAACGAAATTTGTTTGTATTGGGTGCAGATCATTTTGGGAGTTGTTTACATAGGCAACTCTACGGATGTCATGCCGGAAGGAGTTTCTCGGATAGTGAGGTTGTTTGAGGATCTTTTCATCGTTGGTATCGTCTTACTCCACATTGCTCATATCTACCATCATCGTCAGTAGATATAGACTTTTTGTTTTCTAGTATTTGATTGATTTGATATATGTGAATTAGAACACGTTTGTTATAGTTTTTCATTTAGTTTTAATTTTCATAGCATAAACTAGTTTCAAATTAGACATTTAAATTTTATAAGCAATTAAAACTGGAATAAAAGCTAGTTGTAACATGAGTTTTTAAAGAGTAAACTTAGAATATGGCATATGCAGAGAAACATATCACTAGTACTTAAATGTTGTTTTAGGAGTCTATGTGTTGCCTGGAAACAAATTATAAACCTTTCCAAGGCAGGCAATTTAAAATCCACAATTACCTAGAACATATTAAAAAGAAAAAAAAAATGAGATAGGCTCAAGATGAACGAAAGAAACAAAAAAAAAAAAACATCTTAAAACTACGAAAATAGAAGTGAGCTCTACTGAATTTGGTACCTGTGTTAATTATTTATAACGTATCCCATACTTTTATGTAATTAATTATAACGTATCCTCAACATCCCTTGTCCATTCCAATCTCTCCGGCATCTCAGGAACCATAAACACTTCTCCAGCTTCTACATCGTTCTCACCGTCACAGTCACGGTCTCGATCATCAACATCGTCACCACCAACGACACCACTCTTGAGCAACTCTTCAAGCTGCTTACACAAAACCTGCTTATACCTCCCACAGCTAGAGCTACGTTTCTTAAATTTCGTATCACTAGGGACAATCAGTTCCTGTAAAACGTTAGATCCGGAAACCCAAGAATCCAACTGCATCCCAAAATTATCCATCATCATCATCATCATTGGCACTTGGTTCTCTTCTTTACTCGTTTCCAGATCTAGTCCCCATAAAGCTGCAAGCTCCAGAGCCGATGGACAATGCTGCAAGTTTCAGCACACATGATGTAATAATATAGTTTGCAATGCTTTAGTATATATTCCACGTGTTAATAGATAGATACACACGGAAGATATTTTTCCAAGGAGAATATATAATATCGGTTTCTCTCATTCTTAATGTAGGGCCGATTCTTGATAAAAGTTATATCCATGTGCTAAAAGCTCACATGTCCGTAACTCACTCGTACAGTATTTTAGTTTTTTAGGTTTCCGTTTTCGATTCTATCCGGTTCGATATTTTATTCTTTTGGGTCGGCTAGGATCGGTTTTATCCGAATTGGATTATTTTCACTCATTCTTCATACAAATCTAGTTTAAGTGTCAACTAGAATTGAGCCCGCACCATGTGCAGATATTTTATTTTAAATTAACACTGATTTATTATTTAAAATTAAAATAAAAATATTGAGTAATATTTTTTTTAGTTAAATATTATTAGGATTGGTTTTTGTTTTAAAACTTTAGTTGTTAGTTAAGATTTATAAACAGATGTTACTCTCGAAAAGTTTTTCTCTCGAAAGCTTCAGAGGGCGATTTTCAAGCGATCTGCTTTCTCATCTTGCTCTTCGTTATGCCGGCTCCTCCGGTGGCTTCTCCGACGCCGGATCCGCCGTTTCGGGATCCTTCCTCTTTCCTCCCTCCAGATCTTCTCATCCTCTCAGAAGAACTCTTATCGGCATCTTCTCTCCTGATCTCTCCGGACTCGTCCGTAGGTGTTGTGTCTTCGGATCTGGCTGCTCAAGCAGCTTCAACTACGGTAGATAAGGCCCCTTGTGCAATTCCCTTGTCAAAGGAAACTCCGGTGGCTACGATCTCCCCTCCTCTTGTCGGAACAGGAACCTCTGATGCCCCTCCTCCACGTGGGTCTTCCCCTGTAAATGGTCTCCCATCTTCACCAAAGATCCATTCCTGGGCAGAAAGGGCAAAGGCTGCTTCTCGCTTCCCCAAGATTGACGCAGAGGTCAAACTATCTGAAGATGGCACGCCAAGGATTAAGGTGCCAAAAGGGGTTTTTGAACGAGGAGCTCAATCCCACTCGGACTATATCGTGGGCATCTTTTATGGTAAAGCTCCCTCCTATGGTAAGATTTGGGGTGTTCTAAATTTTCTCTGGGGAAAAGACAGAAAGGTTACTATCCGGAACCTCTCGGAAAATGCTTTTCTCTTCCATATTCCTTCTCCGACGTTACGAAGGAAAATTCTCCAACATGAACTATGGAGAGTGGGTGATTCTCCTCTCTTTGTCTCGGAATGGAAGTCCTCGTACAGTCTCAACCCTCCATCTCTCCAATGGGCTCCCATCTGGGCGACAGTTTCAAATGTCCCGTTTGATTTGATCACGGATGAAGGTATTGCGTTCATTGCAAAACCCTTGGGAACTCTGGTGGATGCAAAGCCCTTCACAAAATTTGACACAGTGGAGATTAAGGTTGTGGCCAATCTTTCTATCAAGCTTCCCCATTTTATCGAGATTGATTGCGATGACACAAATACTGTTCGTCTTGCTATTACGTATCCATGGCTTCCCCCGCTATGTGCTACCTGTAATGAAATTGGTCATAAGGCGAATCTTTGCCCGACTAATCCATCTGATACAGCTCAGCCAAAGGAAGATTTTGTTCATCCCACAAAGCGTAAGAGTAAAAAGAAAAAAGAAGCCAAGCATTCTCAATCTAAGGATAAGGCTACTTGGGGCTCTACTGGCTCGAAAGATGCTCCGACGGCGGCTGCTGGTCCTTCTTCATCTCTCCCACAGATGCCCACCAAACCTTCTTCCGAAGCTCTGCCTCCGGTTATATCTACGAGCGCGTTCCCTCTCCAGGTTACTACTATCCAACCTCCCGAAACTCCTGCTTCCAACACTGCTGTAGCTACAGGGGATATTTGCCTGGCTGAGAAGTCCTTCTGTACCACAAACCCTTTTGCGGTACTTCAGGATTCTGAAATTCAGATTGTTGAACCTTGTGCGTTAAGTTTGGTGCATGATTTCTCTGCTCATAAACATCAACAGGTAACTTCTCCTTCAGGATCTACTTCTCCTCTGCAAAAGAAAAAGAAGAAGAGGAAATTTGGTCAGAATTCACCTAGGGGATCGAGTCCTCAGACGACTACCCTCTTGTTAGGGGATGGTTCCAACCAACCATCTCTCTATGTCCAATAATTTTTTCTGGAACGTGCGGGGCATTAACGACCCCCTGAAACATCGGACACTTGCGAATTGGCTTAGGCTACGGTCCGTATATTTTGGAGCACTTCTGGAGACTCATGTTAAGTTGGCTAATAAGGATTTTATCTTGTCTCGTCTTGGTTCGGACTGGAAGTTAGTTCATAATTATCAGTCCTCAGAGTTGGGACGGATCTGGATTATCTATAAAAGCTCGGTCTCAATTTCGACTCTATTTGTGGATTCTCAATCCATAACTTGTGAAATAGTACTGGAAGACGGGATTTCTTTTGTTTATACGGCAGTTTATGCTTCAAACTTGGTTGAGGAGAGACTTCTGCTATGGGAATCTCTAAGAGACACTGCTATTGCTTTTGGTTTGGATGCCAAGCCTTGGCTCATTAATGGTGATTTCAATGAAATCCTGAACGCCTCTGAATCTTCAAAGGGTGGACTCTCTACTCTACAGATGAGGAATTTTAGTGCTTGTCTATCTGACTTGGGTCTTTTTGACATGGCTTCCCAAGGTCCTTTGTTTACCTGGTCAAATAACCAATCTGGGAATCCTTTAGCAAAGAAGTTGGATCGGTGTTTGGTGAATGCAGGTTTACTTAACCTTTTTCCCTCCTCACATTGCTCGTTTGATCAACCAGGTTTCTCTGATCATTCTCCTGGTTATATTTCGCTGATCACGCCACCTCCTAGGTTTGGATCTCGGCCCTTTAAGATCTTTAATTTTGTTACAAAACTGCCCTGTTTCAAGCAGCAATTAAAGGATCGGTGGCCTTATCCTACTGCTTCTGATCTCAAAGGTCTGTGCTTCAAGTTAAAATCACTGAAACCTTGGCTAAAGCATCTTTGTCGAGAAAATTTTTCTGATTTGGAGAAAAGGGTTCAAGAGGCCTTTGATTTGTTGTCTACCTGTCAATTGGCATCTTTATCTGACCCGTCACCCGCGATGATGGCTCGGGCCTCAACGGCAAAAGCTTCTTGGATTTACCTTAGACAGGCGGAAGAAAGTTTCTTCAAGCAGAGATCACGGATTAAATGGTTGGAAGAGGGCGACTTCAATACAGGATTTTTCCATCATGTCACGAAGTCCAGAAATGCGACTAATGCGGTAAAATTTCTACTCAGGGAAGACGGGTTGAGAACTAGTTCACTCAAAGAATCTCATGATTTGGCGGTCTCTCATTTTGCCAAGCATCTAAACACAGAAAAGGGGTCTTTCTGTAGGGGGCTTAATTCATATTTGGATCGCATTATCTACCATAAATGCACGGTTCTCCAGCAAGACTCTTTAGTTGCTTCTGTCTCTTCTGTTGCTGTCAGAGAGGCTATTTTCCGTCTACCTTTGGGGAAAACACCGGGACCTGATGGACTTACCGCAGAATTTTTCAGAGTATCATGGGACATACTATCAGATGATATTTCCACTGCTGTGAAGGAATTCTTTCGATCATCTTTCATGCCTTTGTCGCTTAATGCTTGTTCACTGGTCTTAATCCCAAAATGTCCAGGGGCTCAAGAACTAAAAGAATTCAGACCCATAGCCTGCCTAAACACGATCTACAAATTAATTTCTGGCATTCTTTCTACAAGGATGAAGCCAATTCTCCCAGGTTTGATTCTTCCGAATCAGTCAGCTTTCATTAAGAATAGATTGCTGCTTGAAAATGTTCTCCTGGCAGCTGAGGTGGTGCACGGGTATCACAAACCTTGCGCGACACCGAAAATCACTTTGAAGGTGGACATAGCCAAGGCGTTTGACTCTGTTCGTTGGGATTTCCTTATGGACATGCTGGCTGGGTACCACCTACCACAGCGATACTGTGACTGGATTCGGGCCTGTGTCTGCTCGCCGGTTTTCTCAGTAAGTTTAAACGGAGTTTCATCGGGGTTCTTTAAAGGGAGAACGGGTCTTAGACAAGGTGATCCCCTTTCACCGAGTCTCTTTGTGTTGATTATGAATGTTCTTTCTATTATGTTGAACAATGCAGCTGAGGCGGGGATATTTAATTATCACAAAGACTGTGAAGCTCAAGGTCTAACTCACCTAGCTTTTGCTGACGATTTGCTGATATTCCTTCACGGGTCAGAGCAGTCTCTTGCGGGGGTTTTATCTATCTTATCTCAGTTTGAAAAGATCTCTGGGTTGTCTATAAATATTGCTAAAACTTCCCTTTTCTGTACGGGGATCTCGGATGCTACTCTGTAGAACATCGAGACAAGGTTCTCTCTCAAACCTGATCTCCTCCCAGTAAGATACTTGGGGCTGCCTCTGTGTACAAAGAGATTATCGATTAGAGACTGTGATCCCTTGCTCTCTCAGCTACGTAGGAAGTTTCATGGTTGGTCGACAAAATTCTTAAGCTTGGCGGGTCGTCTAACTTTACTAAACTCAGTCATCGCGGGTATTCTCACATTTTGGACATCTGCTTTCTTCCTCCCGAAAAGAGTGATTAAGCTGATCAACGGGTTGAGTAGTTCCTTCCTATGGCACGGCAAAGTAGGGATCTATACAGGAGCTAAAGTGGCTTGGAATTCGGTATGCACTCCGAAAACAGAGGGAGGCCTTGGTATTAGGCCTATCTCAATCTGGTCTGAAACATGTGCCCTCAAACTCATCTGGATGTTATACTTCAGATCGGGTTCAATTTGGGTGGCTTGGGTAAAAAGTCGATACTTAACAACAACAAGCTTTTTTGGATTAAAATCAACAAAAACAGATCTATCTTGGTCTTTCAAGAAGCTACTGGGGCTCAGGCTGAAGGTACTGAAATTTTTGCGGATCTCTATTGGGACAGGTGATGAGACTTTCTTTTGGCATGATCCATGGACGTCTCGTGGTCCTCTACTTAATTTACTTGGTGATTCTGGTCCGAGAACATTAGGAATTCATACCTCATGTTTGGTCTCCTCCTTGATTGGTCCAAGTGGCTGGAACCTTCCCGTTGCGCGTTCTGATCAAATCCCGATCACATATGGCCGCGATTCACCCATCTGGTCGGTCGATAATGTGATGCAACGAAACTTTGTTTCAAAAGAAATTTGGAATGCCATCCGCTCTCCATCTCCTTTGGTTTCTTGGTTCTCTATTGTCTGGCACAGCATTGTAACACCGAAACATGCTATTACAACCTGGTTGTTTGTCCTCAATAGAAACCCAACTCTTGATCGGTTGCTATCATGGGGCCTGGATGTAGAACCTCTCTGCTTACTGTGTGGAACTTCCCCTGAGAGTAGGGATCATCTAATGTTTGAATGCAATTATTCATCATATATTTGGATGTCACTCTGTCGCAGAATGGGATTCACTGATCCACCCATACTTTGGAATGCTGTCATTACTTGGCTACCGACTGCTTTCTCATCTACTGGAAAGAAATCGGTTTTGTTTGCTGCTTGGGAAGCTTTGATTTATCTTATTTGGCAGGAGCGCAATAACAGATTGCATCGAGGGGTAACTATCACCTCGGAATCTCTTTGGAGGAACGTTCAAGATCACCTCAACCTGAAGGCATGTGTTCTTAGGAACACGGATTCAAAACTTGCTAAGACCTTCCTCTCCTTCTGGCATTGACTCTTCATGCCAATTTATCTTTCTTGATTTTAAGTCTTTAGTTCTTCTAAAGATTTCCTTCTTCCTCTTTTCCTTTTATTGTATCACAGACTGAACCTTTACTTTCCTTCTCTTATTTTATGAAAATCATTAACAAAAAAAAAAAAAGATTTATAAACTAAAATGGTGAGATTGAGAATACTTTTTTTTTATGATGTTACATGATTATCAAGATGCAATTTAAATTTGAATTTTAATATTCAATGAAAAAATAAATAGAAAGAATAATTTTTATATTTATTAGTTTTATAGTTATTAAATTATTAAATAATTTTGAAGGAAATCGTAGAATATCTAGGATATTTATGAGTTTCTAGTTATTAAGAATATTCTTTTATTATATTTATTAGTTCTTAGTTACTCAATTATTTTAAAAAGTT
>OVAU01004146.1:0-10379 GCA_900406315.1 Biscutella laevigata subsp. laevigata | reverse complement strand
AACAATTGTCCCGCATTAAATGCGGGCAAAATCCTAGTTTATATGATATTTAGACCCCCGTTAACATTTCTTAGATGTAAATTGACATAAAAATTATACTTAATAAAACAAGTTAGCAGCGAAAATACATACCAATAACCAACTTTTGTTATATTGTAAATTTTCGTTGATGAGTCTTAATAGAACAAGTTAGCAGAGAAAAATATACTAATAACCAACTTTGTTATTTTTTAAATTTTATGTAATTTTATATTTTTCTTATCTAGAACTATATTAATCAAGGAATAACAGAAAGCTTTATATATATATGATTATCTAAATTTGTTGAAAGGTATCGTAGTCAAAAGTCTAATAGAAAAACAAAGCTTAATAGATGGAAACGAATCTCAAATAGAGAATACACTTAGAAATTAAATTTAAACCATGGACTACTATAGAACACCAGAAAATATGAAAACACTTTTTTGAGTTTGAGAACTCTATGTGTGACATTTAATTTTATATATAAAGAGAAACAAGCTCTTTAGCGTTTACACATTCATATCATTCTTAAACCACATCATCAATATAATCAATCTAATGAATATTAATTAGACACATCACAATTTAAAAAATAATATATGTTTAACTAACAATTTCATATAAAAATTATATATATATTCCAAATATTTAATATAAAGAAACTCAAATTTATAGTTTTATATAATAATTAAAATTAAAATTTCATTTCAAAATCATAACAATCAATTTTCAATATTAGGAATAAGAAAAATCTTGGCTGGGAATCACATTTTAAGAAGAAAAATTAGAATGAAAAATTATAATAAATCAAAGAAATTCCAAATCGAAGAGATAATAAATTATAAAAAAGGCAAAATTATATGATAAAGTATAGAAAATTAAATAAAAATAAATATTTGAAAATTAAATACATAGAAAAATAAAATGTATAAAATTTAGAAACATGATTATATAGAGAAGATTTAGAACGATCTATTCAAAATATGATGTAAGTAAGTTAATATTAATAATCTAATATTTTGATCAACTAAAAGTATTTTATAATAAAACTCTTGTTTCAAAAATATATAAACAAAACTAGCTTATCTCTGCTTATTAAATTAAACAAAACTAGTTTATCCCTACTAATATTTTGACATTCCGGCTTATAACACACTTTCTTTCTTCAATCAACTACACTTTGTATTCATTTACCCCATCTGGATACCCAAGCAAAACTCCCTTCTTAGCTCTTGGCATCAACTTGCCTTCATCTGAATGTACAAATGACACACACCCAAATCTCCTCAAATAGCTGTAAACTGGGCTTCTTCCTGACCATCTCATATCAGGTGCATCAAAGTTCAATACAGAAGAAGGTGTCTTGTTAATCAACTTCACGGTTGTGTGAGTGGCCTCAACCCAGAATACTTTTGGTAATCGTGAGTTACTAAGCATACACCTCACCTTTTCCATGATCGTGCGATTCATACGCTCAGCAACACCATTTTGTTGTGGTGTGTAAGCGCAGGTTCAATGTCTCACAATTCCCTTATCTTTGCAAAACTGATTGAACTTATGGTTGCATAATTCTAAACCATTGTCAGTTCTTTAAACCTTGACCTTCTTCTTTGTTTGATTCTCAACCATCAAGCTCCATTCAACAAAACAGTAAAATGCTTCATCTTTATGCTTCAAGAAATATGCCCATGTCTTCCTTGAGTAGTCATCAATAAAAGAGATGAAGTATTGACACTTACCAAGAGAAAATGGCACTGATGGAGCGCCCCAAAGGTCAGAATGATCATATTGGAGTTTATCAGAGGCATTGTGAGTGGCTAGATCAAAATTGACTCTCTTGGTTTTACGATACACATAATCCTCACAAGTCTCTAGCATAGATATCTTTTTCTTATCCAAGATTCCACGCTTGACCAAGAGATCCATGTTCTTTTGACTCATATGACCGAGTCTTCGGTGCCACAAAACAGTGTCATCAGGTCTTCGTTCAGCTGCATTTGAATGCCCCATGACTACAGTTCCTTGAAGTAAATACAGAGTGTCACTCCGTTTCCCAATGAGAATGATAGCTTCTCTCTTAGTCACTTTCAACAGACCATCAATAGATGCAAAACCATGTCCTTGTTTTTCCAGAGTTCCCATTGATAATAAGTTTTTGTCCATATCTGGGATATACCTTACTTGCTGTAGAAGAACCTCTGAACCATCATTATTTCTGATTCTTACTGTTCCTATTCCCATGAGTTTGGAAATTGTCTTGTTTCCCATTCTCACAGACCCTCCAACTTGCTCAGTCATCTCTTCAAACCACTCTCTCTTGTGAGACATATGATAACTGCACCAGTGTCCATAACCCACACATCTTCCATGCTTACACCTGAAATGTGTAGAGCTTCTGAGACATACAATCCTACTGCATCACTGGATCCTCCTTTTACCATACCTGCTTCTCCCTTTTTCTGATACGAATCTTTTTCTTTGAACTGTCCTTTGTTTTTGTTGGGACAAGTGTTTTTAAAATATCCCTCATCACCACAGATCCAACAAGCCTTTTCCCCTCTAGATTTAGATCTGTTTCTGTTTTGTTTAGCAGGCTTCTTCCTTTGGTCACTACGTCCTCTACTAGACTCACCCTTATCTTTGTTGTAGAGGCTTTCAACTTGACCTTTAGTGCTTTTTGAGTTTGAGCCAAACTCAAGTTCTTTAGCATATATCGCTGATACAACATCATCCAACGTAACTACAGATCTTCATGTTCCATATTTGAGAGTGTCTCTCAGTTGATCAAACTGACTTGGGAGAGACATGAGGATGAGTATAGCTTGGTATTCATCTGACACAACAACATTTGTGTTTTCCAGATCTGTTATAAGTCTCAGAAAATCATCTATATTTGCCTCAATAGACTGATTCTGAGACATCTTGAAACTGTACAACTTTTGTTTCAAGTAGATTCTGTTGGGTAGAGCTTTTGACATATATAACTTGTCCAAGGCTCTGAACATAGAGGCTGCAGACTTCTCCTTGATAATCTTCCTCAAGCCTTGATCTGAGACGCTCAAGATTATGGTACTGCGAGCCTTCTTCATCTTATCCTTGGAAACTCCTTCTTTTGCTTTACCATTTGTATCCCCTTCTTTTTCCTGCGTACCAGAGACTTCTTGTTCAGAGATCTCAGTCTCCTTTAAAGCTTCACTCAGACCCAAGATCTCAAGATGAGCCATGAGTTTTTCTTTCCACAGCATGTAATCCCCTCGACCATCAAACTTTTCCACTTCAATTCTTGCTGATGACATTTTGACACCGTAACACGGCTCTGATACCACTTTGTAAAGGAAAGAGAGCACAAAGACGTCGACTTTCCTTGGCTACTCTTCTTGTACAAGACCAAGATTAAGTATTTGATAGTGAGAGAGACAAACTAGTTCACAGATACATTTTGATGTACTCTGTTTTTGGGATGTTCTCAGAAACAAGCTCAGAAGGAAACTCAGAAAGATTAAGAAGAAACGAAAGGAGCACACAACACTTTAAGGAGTTTGGTGATGGCAAAACATCATCACCTACGTATCCCCGAGCCTTGCTCGGAATACACTAGATTTAGAGAACAAATATACAAAGCTTATTACAATGTGTAACACTTACTTGTTATCACACTAATAACTTGTATCTCCTTTTGTTATACTCAAGAAAACTCACTATAAAGCTTATACTTTCTCTGTGATTTTCTCTCTTACAGTTTTTCAATGTCTCTCTTATCTTGGTTCTCGAACTTCTCTTTTATAAGCTCAAACCAAAAGGAGAAATGGCCAAGAATATGCAGACTCGTACGAGAACAACACAAGTTCCTCTTTTGCCCTTCTTATCTTCTCTCTGCTTTGTACCACAATAAATGTTGTGATCGTACTTCTCCTTTTTGGTCAGGAGAAGCAATTTCCCACACTTCTGATTGTAGTACTGCTTGTAACAACTCCAGTTATCTAGACTTTACCACACTTGCAGGTCTTCCTTTTGTTTGGTAATAGAGCTTGGATTAAGCATCATGAGTTCATCCGTACAATCTAGATTCCGCGAACTATAATAATATGCAGAACTGGCCCTAAGGCAAAGCAGGACCCTAAGGCAAAGCAAGACAAGTTTATGCTTGGAACTCGGATATGAATATGTATTTAACCGGCCCTAATTTTACAAAATTCACATGTAGTCTAGCAGTAGAGGAGTTGAAAACAGCTTAAACAATCCGAGTTCGACTTCTTCCTTTAACATTTTCGACATTATTAATTTCTGTTTTGGGCCCCTAAATATTCAGAGTCGGGTCTGATTCATATGACTTATGTTAAGCTAATGAAGCAAAAACATATTGTATATTTAGATTACTTATAGGTTCTCTCACATGCGTTAAAATTAGTTTTTATCGTTTAACTTTTATATACATTTATAATATTAAGAGCATCTCCAAACGATACCTCAAATCTTCAAATTTGAGATATCATGCATTCCAAACGACACCTCAAAACTTCAAAATTTGAGGTATTATAAAGTTGATACATCAAATTTGAGGTATCACTGCCGTGTTACTTCAAAATTTGAGGTATATACTTTTCATTACATATTAGTCCCTAGATTTGTTTAATACTCATAAATACTACTTTTAAGTTTTATATTAATTATTTTAATACAAATATTTTTATGTTTCAATTTAAATATATATAATTTTTACATATTATGTTGAAAAACATATAAAATAAAGTTATAATATTAAGATATGAGCAATATTGGAAAATATAAACTTGTAAAGGTATGTGCAATATTGCAATATTTATAAGTTGTATGATGATAAGTAATGTGGAATAAAAATATGGGCAAGATTGCAAAATATAAACACTTGATATTTCAAATTTGAACAACAATTCAAATCAATTTACTCTAATAACCCCCCCCCCCTCAAGATGGCAAGTAAATGGATTTCAATGCCATCTTGCTAATAAGAGAATTGAATTGAGCAGGAAACAGAGGTTTCGTGAGGATGTCGGCAAGTTGAAGCTCAGTTCGAACGTGAAGTGTCTTGATCAAACCAACCTCAATACGTTGACGAACTTGATGGCAATCCAACTCAATGTGCTTAGTTCGCTCGTGAAACACGGGATTATTGGCAATGTGAATTGCAGCCGTGGAACCACAAAGGAAAGGGATCGGTCCTGAATTTTGAACCTGAAGCTCTGCCAACAAACCAACAAGCCAAGCAACTTCGCGTGAAGCAAAAGCCATAGCTCTGTATTCCGATTCTGCAGATGAAGGAGAGACGACTTGTTGTTTCTTGGACTTCCAGGAAATGAATGAAGAGCAAAGAAACATGCAATAGCCTGATTTGGAACGTCGAGAGTCAACGCAGGAAGCCCAGTCTACATCAGTGAAGGCCTGAAGCTTAAAATCAGATGAAGCAGAGAAGAAGAGACCAAGGCCAACAGATCCCTTCAGGTAATGAAGAACCTTTAATGCAGCCTGCATTTGTGCTGCTTTAGGAGATGTTGTGAACTGAAACAGTTTGTTCACCGCATAGGTGATGTCAGGACGAGTAATAGTGAGATACATAAGTTTTCCCACCAAGCGCTGGTACATACAAGCATCCTCAAGATCTGGTTCTTAGGAGACATAGAGAGTTTCAAATTCATATCCATAGGGACTGAAGCTGGCTTACAAGCCAACAAACCTTCTTCATCAAGTAACCCCAGGACATATTTTCGTTGACAAACAACAATACCAGCTTTGGACCTCGCTATCTCAAGGCCTAAGAAGTATTTGAGAGAGCCTAAGTCACGGAGTTTGAAAGAAGAATGCAAGTCAGTTTTGAGTTGTTCAACAGAAGGATCATCATTGCTAGAGATAATGATGTCATCAACGTAGACTAAAACAACAACAAAACGACAATTCTCAGTTCTTGTGATGAGAGTATGATTTGCATTGGACCTCCGAAATCCAAGAACCTGAAGAGTTGTACTGAATTTCAGAAACCAATGGCGTGAAGCCTGTTTTAGACCGTAAAGAGAACGTTGCAGTCGACAAACTGCATTGGGAGGAAGAGATTCCCCATGTTTAGGTGTGTATCTGGGAGGCAGCTTCATATAAATTTCCTCAGATAGATCACCATTACGGAAAGCGTTGGATATGTCCAGCTGCGTCAAACTCCACCCTTTAGCAGCTGCAACTGCAAGAAGAGTCTTAATCGTAGTCATTTTTGTTACAGGTGAGAATGTATCCACAAAATCAATAGCCTCATGTTGGGTATAACCCTTAGCGACCAACCGAACCTTATAGCGTTCAAGGCTGCCATCAGCGTTAAGCTTGACTTTGTAAACCCATTTACAGCCAATGACACATTTCTCAGGAGGAAGAGAGCAAATGGTCCAAGTACCACTTGTTTCTAAAGCAACCAGTTCAGCATTCATAGCTTCCAACCATTCAACAAACTGTTTGGCTTGATTGAAAGAGCTTGGTTCAGAATGTAATGAGAAAGCATTCACATAAGCTTTGTATTCTATAGACAAGTTGTCATAAGAAACATAAGCAGCCAAAGGATAAGGAATAGAACTGCCAGACTCAACAATATTGTAATAATAATCCTGCAAATAAGCCGGTGTTTTGGAATGTCTCTTTGAACCTGCAACGGGCTTGTTGTTTGGGGATGAGGCCTCATTTGAGTGTAACACATCCACATGAATATCTGGACCAGGAAACCAAACTACTGGTTCATCAGATGGGGAGAAGAAATCTGAAGCGAGTTCAAAATCATCATGCTTCAGAGGGAAAATATCTTCATGAAATGTGACATTCCGAGAGATATATATCTTGTTGGATGAATTTATAATAGTTTATATCCTTTGACACCTGCAGCATTTCAATATATTTTTATTGACCAATTAGAATTGCCTCCCAGAATCTAGACATCCAAAGACCCTCATACTAGTGTAGTCAATTCTCTTAGAAGTGAGTACCTTAAAAGGAGACTTATTGTCAAGAAGAGGCATGGGAATTCGATTAATGAGGGACACTGCTGTCAACACACAATCTCCACCAAAAAGACAAAGGAACATGAGATTGGACATTAAGGACCTTGCCACGTTGAGAATGTGTTCATGTTTGCGTTCAACTACGGAGTTTTGCTCCGGTGTCTCCAGACAAGAATGAAAGGCGATGATGCCTTTCTCTTTGTACAAAGTCGTGAATTTCAATTCATCAGCGTTGTCAGAACGAACTCCTTTCACTTTTGTTTTGTATTGAGTTTCAACCATAGATAGAAAGTCAGGAAAGATCCTAAGAACTTCATCTTTAGTTTTCATGAGATGGATCCATGTAACGCGAGTGTGATCGTCCACGATCGTGAAAAAATACTTATATATCCCTCGGATGTTGGAACTGAAGGGTCCCCAAATGTCGATATGTAGCGAATCAAATGCATTAGCACAGACGTTGTTTTTAGCTACATAAGGAAGATGCTTCTGCTTAGCAAGTGGACATATAACACAATGAAATGGTCTTTTATTAGTGTGTTTAAAACCTAGTACAGAGGATAAAAGGTCCATTTGAGAGATTGACGGATGGCCTAAACGACTGTGCCATGTAGGAGAGTGCACTGCAACATTTGCAAAAGGCTGAGAGCGTTGAGGAAGATCAAGCTTTGACAGAGCTGTCACTTCAAGAACATATAAACCAAAAACGTGTTCACCCTTCCCAATCATCAATCCCTTGGTATGATCCTGTATCATACAAGTATCACGATCAAACGATACTCTGCAGTGTATATTCTTCGTGAGCTGACTTAGACTCAGCAAATTGAATCAAAATTCCGGAATATACAACACATTGTTGAGAACTAAATTGTCCTGCAAACGAATACTCCCCACTTCTGCAATCTTAACTCCATAACCAGTTCGAAGAGTTACTGAATTTTGAATCTTGTCAGAGTATAATTCAAATAAACCTTTATCATGTGTCACATGATGTGTTGCACTATTGTCGATAATCCAAGATTGAGAACAAAACATATGTTTGGTGACCTGTAAGACTCCAACAAAATGTAAGGTGGATGAAGAGAAGGTCATACCCGGAAGAGTGGTGATGGTACCATCAGAAGAGCCAGCAATGACTCCAGCAATCTGATATTTGGACAAAGTAGTGAGGGCCTTTTCTAAGGACTCAAGATTCACTTGAGCTACTACTGGTTTATATTGTGGCTTCGAAGTGGGAGGTGGCTTGTCTTGTTGTGGTTTTCCTTTGTGTTTGGAACTCGTGGGATAACCGTGGATTTTGTTACAAGTGTCAATAGTGTGACCATTATGGCCGCAATGGGAACAAACCGGTCTATTTGACTTAGGAGGATAGATAGCTTGAACTGCATTAACAGCTTCAGGTTTAGAAATAGCAGACACCTGAAATGCTGAAGCATTTTGAGTAGAGACGATATTCCGCTGGCTATGATCCTGATCCAACAGATTATATATTTCAGACAGCTCAAGTATATTTTTCTTCATGATGATCTGACTCCTGATAGTGGAGTAAGCTTCATTCAAACCAGCCAAGAACTTAATAACCTTTGCATGTTGTGCCTTTGTCTCAGTTGCTTTGCAGTATTTACATTTTCGACAGCTATCAATACAATTTGCACCATCCAATTCATCCCATAGAATTTTCATAGTGGTGTAATATGTGGCTAGATCCATCGATCCTTGTTGCATAGACCAAATTTGTTGAGATAGTTGGTAAGATCTAGGATAATTTGTAATGTGAAATCGAGCTAATAAGTCTTTCCAGATTTCAACAGCATCATTGAAACGAAGTATGCTCATATAAATCTGCTTAGAAACCGAGTTCAATAGCCATGACTTGACCATTGAATTGCATCTGGACCAGATTCGAAAGTTTGGATCAGATTCAGCAGGTCTAACTATAGATCCATCAATGAAAGCGAGTTTGGTCTTTGCATATGGTCTTTGCATATAAGGCTATAGTCATAGCAATACTCTAATTATCGTAATTAGATCCATCTAGTACTTCAGATATGACCGAGATACCTGGATTATCACTGTTCGTGAGATAGAACGGAGAATGGATGCTGTCAAAAGGAATTTCATGTAAGACTAGAGCTTCTGAGTCTTCCGAAGATGATTCCTCAGGAACAGAGGTTCTTCGAATTGCAGAGGAAGCTCCTACGCAACCTCGCCATGAAGATATGCGATTAGTAACCATTTGCTGAAGAACTGATACGAATTTTCACGTTCTCGGCGGATTAACCAAGACGACGTTCGTATCCTAAGAATCAATCGATCGAGAAAGTCACTGATCAATTGTAGGTCAAACAAACGGAAGGAAAGAAAGAAGAATCGAATGAGATTTTCATTCTCATAGCTCTGATACCATGTTTGAATCCGTGAGTTTCAGAGAAGGAGAAGAAGAAATATCTTTTCTGTTATTTCTGTTATTGGTTCAGGTACATACAATTACCAGGCTTATATACTCGTAAATCTGGTTTAGACAAACCGAACAACAATTCAAATCAATTTACTCTAATAATGTGATACTTTAAATTTGAGGTATTGTCTTTGGAGATGCTCTAAGTGATTGATTGTGAAATATTATCACATTGGGTTGTATGAAAAAGATCATGACGAAAGAAGAACAAAACGAATCGGACCTTCATCGGGAAATAAGAAAACAAAGAAAGGAAAAAATATATATATATATATTTATGAGTCTTCTTTTATCTTTAGTGAGTTACTCAATTTATTAAGTATAAAATAATTAATTTACTCCTTTGACAATAACAAAATTCCATTTTTATTTCTTTAGACCACCCACAACAATGAGTTCTAAAACTTAGTTTGTAATGAATTTAATATTAATATTTTCTCAAACCCAAGAAATTTAGAACCCCAAACATTTATTTTCCAAAAGTAATCTCCAATGGTAGTTTCTTAATTGGGGTTCTTAAAAAAATTATGAATAAAACATTAAAATTAAAAACAAAACAATACTAATATTAAACACATTAATTAAACATCAATATTAAACACATAAGATAAAAACATTAATATTAAACATAAACATGGGAAATGGTGATATTTATTTGTTCCGAATTTTTGCCATATATGCTCGACTAAGTCTGTTTTGAGTTGCTCATGTTTGATTCGTTTTCGAACGTGATTTCGGTTGGCCATCATATTTCCGAGATTTGTAGGATATCCGTTGAAAACGTGTAATCCACTTGGGCATTGCGGCCGTCTTCGATAAATTCCGATAAATTGTATTGAGTGTATGCACCGTGTTCGTCTTCAACAATCATATTGTGGAGGATGATACATGCT